>OOFC01029918.1:0-33081 GCA_900323345.1 Pseudochromis fuscus | reverse complement strand
AGATGAAAAATAAAAACATAATATAGCTGTGCAGTTGTCAAATAAAATAACAATGTTTGCCTTTTTTTCCTATTTTCTTAAATGCCGTGTGTTTTTGAAACTTAAATGTTTACACTAAGCTGAAAGTTATTTTATTTTTTATGTTTTATTGATGTTTAATTTACTTTTACATTTTCTACTCACACTTTGTGAGATGCAATTGCTGTTTGTTGCTTTCCACAAAGTGCATCTAATAATAAAAATACTGATTGTCTCAAAAAGTAAACCAATTGTTCATTCATTATTAAGTGAAATGTTTTACTTTTGCATGTATATTCATAATTGCTCCTCAACTAAACAAAAATGTGTTTTATCTGATTACTCGATTAATCGATGAGATTTTTGGTAGAATACTCAATTACTAAAATATTTGATAGCTGCAGCTCTACACGGGTAGTGGAGGTACATAAATTTTTTCCTTGACATATCCCCAAAGGAAAAAGTCACAAACCATTAGGTCTGGTGATCTATAACTTATAACTATTTGAAATCAGGGAGTGCTTGTATGGAGACCATTACATAACAAACATAACCTTGTGACTTCACCCCTGTTTAACAGCCTCAGATTAGATTTATGTCAGGATGAGATCTCCATGCCGTTAGAAAGAAGTGAAAAATACTGATTGATGTTTAATTTGACATCTTAAATCATCATTATTAATCTCGATCGACATCCCTTTTGCTGAATAAAAGGATTATTTTGAAGGGTTACAGATAACAGTTGTGAACAGCACTTACGGCCAAGACAAGATCTAGTTTGAAGAAAATCCGATAGGATGTGAGACATCTGGGAGGTGTGTACCAGATAATACGATAAACGTAACTCAATAACAGTCACAAAAAATTGATTTAACGACTGTTGACCCAAATCTGTGCTGGTCTGTTGCCAAGGTCACTCATACTGTCAGCTCTGTTCAGAAGGAGAAAGGATTTTAGACAATGGGTGTGAAGGTGAGGAAATACAGAAAAGCCAAGGATATGTGAAAGAGATCAGAGATAAGTGATCGTCTGAGAGCATGTGAGGATCAGGAATAGAGCCTGTTCTATATGACTCAAAGGAACGCTGCACTGAAGCTGTCAAATTCATTTCCTCTCCATAAAATTTCTGTTGCAGGCTGAAAATAGAGTACTACTCACCCCTGCCATGCAATTTTTTTCTCCTTAGATCACTATTATCTGCAGAAAAGAATACTGATGGAGGGTAAAATTGGTCAATTTGGGTATAGCTATTGAAAATTGGTGAATACTCTAAAGATGGAATAAACATGAGAGTGATGTGACAAAGGATACATTAGGTACAGGAAGTGCCACTTTTGACTGACTTTAATTACAGATGACATCATCTGATTGTCAAAGTAAAAGTCAGCTTTATTGTCGATACATAACAATAAATGGGTGTAGTTTTAACTACTTTATACATAGTTGGAGGGTCCGGCCCCTCCAAAAAGTCACAAGGTAAATTTAAGGATACAAATGTGTTTTCATATTCAAATACTAATTTTCAATCACATATAAAAGTGAAAAGCTGCATCAGAGCCTGGTTACTGTCAAGGACGGCAGCTTTTTAACTGCAAGCTGCACTGTTGGAAACAAACAGCAGAGTTCAGTCAAAGAAGGCTCCAACATTCATCGTAGGTGAAAAACATTTAAATATCACTGAAAATGTTCCTTTTCTATCCAGAAATATATTGAAGGTGCACAAACTTTAATAAAAATGAAGTGGAAACGGTTGTCCTCATGGTTTGATGCAGAGCACAGAGGTAAAGTAAAGTAAAAGCAGCCGTATCCAACTGAGAGTGATAGATTGCATGACAATCACATAACACTGTGCTTGACATTTACATTGTAGACTTGAAAATATCAACTGAGATGTGATGACATTACTCATCCCACCTGACTGCCTAATTTTAATGGAGTAATGTTTCCCAGATCTTTGACACATACCAGCTTTTGTAAAACAAATGTGTTGGAAGGACGTCATACAGCCCCAGATATTTCTGGATTTTATTTGCAAGCATAAAAAATATTATTCACGACGGAAGCAAATTTTGACATTTTTTCTGCCACTCTACAGTAAAGTGCGACGCCCTGGCCTTTTTTCCATTAGCACCATTATTCACAGTCTTGTGTTTATTAGTGGCAATTGTACACCTACAATGGCACAATCATATCAGCTGCTCTTAGGCATTTCTTCCACCTTATTGTGGCCTGAGCTCGGTTTAAAACACATGAATTGACCCTTTGTTTGAATTATTTTTGTCAGGTTTCTGTGAGTAAGATGATGTTAAAAATGACCTCAGTGATTACTGTGTCAAAGGAAGGAAATCATCAGTCATGACAAAGAGAGAGAGCTGCTCAGTGTCAGTCAAAATAAACAAAAACAACAAAAAGATGATCCACAAGAGATTCCTCTGACCTGTATCTGTTTGTCAAGGTGCTCATACACATTCGGGACCATACTCTCTATTGGTTCGTGTCATGTTTGCACCCTCAGCGGACTTTCTCAGCTCCCCTGAGGACCACCACACCTGATGCAGCATACTGATGTTAAATGCTTGCAGCAGGGGGGGCTCCATCCCACCATACTCCATTTGAGTTACTGAGGAGTATCTTGGTGCCTCTGAGGGACTGCAAGTAAAATCCATGGAGGTTTTATCTCCTCCATCACTGTGTGGTGTCAGGGGATGACAAAGCTGTCAGGACCCAACCTTAATGGTGGTCCCTATAAAGAGGTGTAACTGACTATCAAGTACACGTGTGCTCATTGGGATAAAACAAATAAAGCTCATGTCTCTACACCAGGGTTGTGTACTACATGTGGTGAGAGGGGGACAATTATAGACACAGCTGCACTTGCAAAAAGCTGGACAGCACCACTGTGGGAATTTCACCTAGTGCACCATTAATATTTGTTTTTCTTACTCTGCTTACAAAGAAGGATCAGGTTCATTAGAGAGGCAGGAGGCTTGATTGCATTTGAAGAAGAGACCATTATTTTTATTAATGGGTGATTCTCCAACTATCAAAGAATTTGTGTCCCAGGCAAAAATAAGAAAAACAAAAACACGTTTGTCATTTTTTTATTCATGCTGCACTTACAAGACAAACTTACAAAAGATTTATGATAGATAAATTACTATTTTTATTATACAAAATATGGTTTTATATTGAGTGTTTTTGCTATATATCTTTTGTCCCTTGGCCAGGTTTTGGACTCCTAGTCCCTCATAAGACTGTAAACAAATTTGTAAATAAATTTGATACAACAGTAACTTTATTGCCAAATGGCACATAAATTCATTATTTTAATGAAAAATATCATGTGCTTGAAAGATATGTTAGTATTTTATTTATTTTTCATAAAAAGAACACCTGTCTCTAGGGATCACTGTCATTTCCACCACCCACCACAAAATGTAACTTTTAACTTTTTTGTTTAACCTTTGTCTACTTGCAACCACATCAGTTGTCATGTGACAGGAGCTGATGGCAGGATAGCAGCGTTAGCTCCAAGGAAGGAAGGAAACAAGAAAAAATTCAAGGTAAAGTTTTGCAAAACCAAGAGTAGGTTTATTGGTTGTCGTTTCCAAACACCTCATATTTCCTTTGAATATACAAACAATGAGAAAAATACTATATTGTGTATTTTGAGTATATTTTATGCTAACTCTAAAAAAGAGATTAGCATGCTAATTTATCATGAGATTTTAAAAGAAATGCTAAACATTTCCATCGCTTTATTTATTATTTATTTGTTTAAATATATAATATTTATGTTATTTCATTGCAACTACTATCAGTTAACAAAAAATACTAACACACCTACAGTCAGTTAAAAACATTAAAATGGCCCCGCTAGAGGAAGGACTAACATCTCTGTCCCTGGACTGTTGAAGCAGACAAAGTCAAAGCTGGGGTAACAAAGAGCTGAGCCTGAGCAGAAGTAAAGCAAAATCTGGGCAAACAGTGACGTTTCTTAAAGGAAGCTAGTGGGGCCTTGGAAACTGGAAGTGCTGCGACAGGAAGCAGGGCACGCTGTCAGTGTCATGGTGGGAGGACTCACCACCTACGTTTAGAGAAAGTCCCCTGTTAGAGATTGGTTCACAAATAAAAACACAAGGCAGTTTCTCCACATGCGAATAGTACTTACTTGCAAATATTGCTGCGTTTTACCTGTTGTTAAAGTCCTGGAAACAGCGTAAAGTTCTGCTCTTCAAAGTCATCAAAGTCAAAGTCGTGTCATAAATCTCTGGACAGCTGCAGATAGTGATAACCTTGTCCTCAATTTCTGTTTGGTGAAGTTAAATTATCACGTGATGCAAATTTGTCGCTCAAATTACAACTTCCTTCAACTCATGTGATGCAAATTTGTGTCTACTCATGTCTTTGGATTCACTTATTTCAGCGTGAACCCACAGTTACGGCTACATACACATATCAACTTAGCTGCATCTGCAGGTATGATTCAGCTCCACAGTGGGAAGAGTATTTACACTTTAATAAACTAATGACCCATTGTGCTGGGTGAGCAGTGTTACTGAGGCGATGAGGTCAATGGAGAAGGGAGATAATGAGAATGACAGTGATGTGTTGCCTCTATTAGAGTCTGTGTCATCCTGTTTGCCCTTTGATTTGATCACACACGTTCCACAGCCTGATAAACAGGACTCTCATCCCTCACTGTCACTGCGACAAGGAGGCCGGACACCCAGAGTCTCTCCAAAACACAGGACCACCACACAGAACAAACAGTCACTGAGTCAAATGCACAGCTGTAATGAAAATAAATCCTGTTTGGCTTAATGGAATTATTCTTTCAGTTGAGACAAAACATTCCTCTTTTATTTATTGATTTTTATTCCTTCTTTCTCTTCCCTTAGACCAAACCTCCTTCTGTCTGAAATTTAGACCAGTCAGGACTCTCTACCAACTGGTTCCCTTTACTTTTCATGTTGAAGTTAGAAACTGTCAGGGAGGATACTGCAGCCCAGAGACAGAGTAATACATGACAAATACAAAAATAATAAATTAGTCAAGATTATTCTGTATCTGTATAAATGGTGGCTATTTAAAGTTTTGCAGAAAGATGTGATTGAAGATTTTTTTTACAAAAAAGAATAAGTTGAATTACTCAAAATGTATTGGTAATTATAGTATTTTCCGGACTATTGAGCGTACCTGTCTATAAGCCGCTATTGAATTTATTCCAACAGTTTCATGTGGTCCACTCTGACCGGGTCTGATGTGATGAGGCTAAATGTATCGGCGGCACGGAGCTTGCTAGCTTGTAAAAAGCTAACGAGCCTGGTGCCGCTGATATATGAGCCACACCGATGTTTAAGCCGCAGGGTTCAAAGCGTCGGAAAAAAGTAGCGGCTTATAGTCTGGAAAATACAGTATTTTATTTTTTCTGATATTTATCAAGCCTGAATATTTATCAGATTAAAATGTCCTTAGATCATCAGCACTGCAAAGTGATTATCTTTTAGTAGATGAAGTTATCTTTTAGTAGATATTTATATAACATTTTTACTTTTTTCTCAGTCATCATTCTGTATTTTTCTTTAAGAAACCCTTAAAAAAAAATTTGGTAAAAATATATAATTTTGTTCATAGTTGGCCCTTGCTGTCTTATCTTTACTGTTTACTATCTGATGTATACTGCATACTGTACTAGGAATTAGATTTTAGAGATTCAGCCATATCCTATAGAACAGATGTGAATATGAAGTAGGGAGTGACGATGTTCCTTATCTGATTGTTCTCTGAGTTTATCTGATTGCTCCTTGATCCTCTCTTGACTCCATCTTGAAGGATTTTCCAAAGCTCTTATTTCTGATTGAGAGGAGAGGAGAGATCTCAGAGGAGCCATAAACTTGAATACGTTATCAGCCTTTGCAGAAGTCTTTTACAGTTTCACCGCAATCCATTTAATAATATTTTGACATAATTAATTTTGGAATAACCCAGAAGAAACACTGACAGGCTGACATGGCTGATATAGAGTTACACTGTCAGTGAAGTTACATTACAATTATGACAACATCTGGTTCTAACCCATCAACAAGAAAAGTCTCTCACCCTGCTGAAAAAGAGAGAGATAAGAATGACAGCCTATTGTAGCTGTTAGACTCAGTTTGGGTCCAAAAACACAGAAAAAAACAAAAAAAAAAAAAAAAAACCCCTCGCTGGAACTGCTGCTATTCAGCTGAGACCAGATACAATTCACACTATTGTTCAAAGGGTGAAAGACCTGCCATCCCCTTTCTAAAAAAAAGAGAGAAATCACAGCATACAAAGACCAACATGAAAAATACGCATGTCCTCTGGGTGAAAACACATTTTGCTGTACAAGTGTGGCCTGAGACACATGCTGTGTTCATTTTGTTAGGCTCTGCTTTTTATAGATGACCTTCTCCGTCTAAACAAAACATCACCATTTCCAGGTAGTGCTATTTTGTGCCATCAAAGTGTGAATATTTACAAACCATACCAGGATTGTGATGGAGTGATTATGTCCCAGTGTCCCTTTTCCAATTACCATGCCTGCTTTTAGTCCACAAAGGTCTGTGTTTTTTCCCCCCCTGGAAATATCATCCTCTTCACTGAAATCGAATAAACCTATAACAAAATGTTTGATTACACTTTATACTGAGGTCTGCGGCAATACATGGACTATAAAGCAGTTAATTTAACATTTAATGAAGCATAGTCTGCCCGAACTGAGCTGTTCACATTGCTAAATGTTTCAGTGTTTAAGTAGAGACTACATGCTGTGGAAAAAGACCATTTCCTTTTGTTTGGTGTTTGATTTGAGTCTGTATGAAGACACCTAAGGGGTTAACACTCGGTCATAACTACTCATGCTAAGGTCCACTATAGAAGCTTTCAGGAGATGAGCCATTGATTCTCTGGTGGCTCAATGCACAACTGCACAACCACAATACAGAGTGAGGTGAGTCACACAGCAAAGATAATCCACTTTCATGAGCCAGGAAAAGCATTTGGATCACAACATACAATTCAAAGAGGAGCTTGAGGTAGAATTAGATGGCTGGCTGTGCTCATGCCCAGGCGACACAGTGCATCACCGCAAGTAAAAACTTTGCTAACATTCATTTTGGCAGAGAAAGCCACGGTGAAAGATGTCTTCTTCTCCTGCATGCTCCTCCTCACCCCACATGCCCATATCCACGTCTTTCAGCCATTTTTGTTCTGTTCACATCGGTCTCCTCCACATTCTCCCATGTCCACTTGTTCATTTAAAGCCCATGAATGATAAACAGCCCTCCTCCAAAGGCACCATGTGTTATAATGTCGTAGAGGAGAAGATGTCAACCAGCAGACGTTTTTGTACAATAATGTTCTTTATCACAACTCCCTGGGCACTGAGCTATCATTTTTTCCCTCCTAAGAAAAGGACGAGTCAACTGAAAGACGGGCGCACAACACAGACACATGCATGCACGTCCTCATACAAATGGACACAATGCTCTGCAGGAACACACTCTAAAAATACAGCTCCTCAACAGGATGAGATACAAGTGTGCAGTAAAATACACACTAGACATTGAACATGCAGTTCACAGTCTGCCTTGCTGTGTGCTTTTTATCCCTAGCGTGAAAATCTCAGTTCTGGTGATGTTTTTTTTTTTTTTTTGTAAGACATTTTTACTGAAGCAAAAATAAAAGAAAACCTTTTCTGTGGGGATCTCTCATTCAAGAAGATGAAATTGAAATGAATAGAGAAGGAATGATATGCAAGGTCTCTGGGTGTTTTTCTTTCAAAAGCCATCCTAGTTTGATACGGTGCCACTCCCCATCTGTCACTGTTTGAAAGGTACAGTCTAAAGGCAACAATTTGATCTGAAATTTAAATCAAACAATGAACAAACCGTTAAGAATGAATTGTTCGTTAAATACTACTTATCTAGTACAATATAATGTATAGTCTGTGTCCATAATTCCCCTTACGTTTAGCACCCCAGCACGACATTGAGTGTGTGAGCCCTCTGGATTTACCACATTCTCCTGCAAGACACTTAATGACAGCGAGTTGAATAGATGAGAAAGGAACCACATGGGCACCGTGTGCTGTCGACTTCCACCTATCTCCTACCATTTTCACAAGATCCCACCATCAGAAGAAACACACAAGAGGCTCTTAAATGTTTGCCAGCCTCCCGCTCTCATCTCGGGCTACAAGTGCAGTATCAGATCTAATAAAAGCAAAGCTACAAGGGCTCAAGTTTAAACTATAAATGCACAAATTAGTCCAACAAACTGCAAAGCCACACAAACATAACTATAAACCCTCCGTGTGATGCTGAATAGATTCTCTGTGCTGCACGGTACACTAATGAAAAACGCCACATCTGGGGATCGGATTGCTTATTTTATCATAAAGCCATTTGCCTGTTCAACAAGGGCAGTAAATCACCTCTAATTGCATCTCATATGCAGCATGTGTTTAAAGCCTGCTACTCCAAACCCTCCCATGGTATGATACTGAGAGGAAAGGGACGAAAAAAAAAAAATCTCTATACGTTTAGGTGATCAAGGAATAATGTGGCTCCACAGCAGAACCTGTCTGTAGTGATGAAAACCATTCAGACTGGATATTTTTTTCTGCACTGCACTGCACTGCATGAAACGATGTGGCGCATAAAGGTAAAGAGATCCGGGTAATGATTTCTATATAAGGAGCCATGAAACTGTCACCATTTGCATTTCTATTTCTGGATCCTCTCAGCCATGTCTCCATGACTGCCACAGATTAACAGCTTCAGTGTGATACTACCTCAACAAGCAGGAGGGGCAGGTCACCCTAACATTGATAGATCCTGGGTGAAAGGGTCATACAACAGGAAAGAGCTCAGTCCCCTTCACTGCCAAATAGGCCATCTCATCACACTCCTTTCAATGCTACTTACTATTTTGGGAAGAGCAGAAAAAGCTGCAGTTCATACAGACAGGATTAGCTGCATTTTCTCTCAACGTCTTGTAAAATATCCAATCAAAAGTGAAAGCACTATTTTCTGCTTTGGGCAAAGCTCCTGTAATCTCTGCATGATTAATAAAATATTGAATATTTTTGTGTGAGGAGGAAAAAAATCCCAAGTCAAGAACACAAGACATCTTTTATATAGACGTAATATTACCTTTGCAATTCATGGCACAGTTGAACCCGTCTCAAAAATTATTTGTTGATCATTAAGGGACAAAGGGCCCATGGTGGTCCACTGGAGGTGGCAGAACTTATACGTAACCAGAACTATTTAAAAATTCACCCTCATACCGTCATCATGAACAGGAAGAATAGCTATTGAGAGCAAAATTCTTTTGTTTTTACTGTGACCATGTTCTCAGTAAAGCTGGGTATTTTACCATGGGGTCTGTGGAGTCTGACCATAGACTATATATAGATTGGGCAAAACTAACATGATGTCACCCATTGGTTTGTGGCAGGGGCGCCATCAGGAATTCTGGGCCCCGTGAAAAAAAAGTCACACTGGGTCCCTCCTGGGCAACTGTCATCACCTCATCTCTAGGACCTAACTGACCCATTAAAAGCTTGCAACTATCTTAACTCTTATAGTCCAATACTACCAGTGCAATATTTACTGCTAGTGAGTTGTACATTCAACAGTCTGCATACAGTATGTAATTCACTATTTCATGCAAGAAAACATAAAAAAATTTGCTAAAGTCAATCTTTTACAATCTCAATGTAATTTTTTATTGTAAAATAACAAAAAATATGTTGTTTTCTTTTTGAAATGGTAAAAAGAGGAAAACAGAGAGAGAGATATTCCCACAGACTCCCTGCCATGATGCTAACTGACATGTGATTGAACACAGTGTTGCTCACCGTCTTCACTGGGACAGGGAGACAGGGGACAGTTATGGGAAGACAGGGCTGCTGCTGACTCATCTGTTGATAAGTCTAAAGGAGCAGGGACAACTGATTTAATATTAATATCTTGCTAAACATTTACCTGAACTGATTAAATGTTGGTGAAATATGAGTCAGATGTAGACTAGCACTAGTCTGTAGATAGCTTATTTCACTACGAACATTAAGCTAACAGGTTAATTGAACTCACTGACAATAGGCTAAGCTACCCACCTTTGTTGGAGAAACACTGGGTCACATATTGACACCTCTCTTTTTCCTCTCTTCTCTGTCCTTTCTCTCTTTTCTGTTTTGAAAATTTTAGTACTGTTTGCAGCATTGTAGTGCTCTGGCGCAACTACTGATTGTTGTAAGCACCTTCATGGTGTGTGCTCTAAGGCAGGACCAAACCATTTCATGCAGATACGGGGGTGGTCGGTCAATATGGATATTTACTTTTTGGTCAATGTAGATATATAACTTTTACTGCAAAAAACTAAGAGACTGTTTTTGTTCATTTTCTAACTATATTTGAAAAATATATATATTCACAACCTAGATAGCAAAATCATATTAAAATCTATACCTGTTTTGCCCTAATTGTTCCCCCCTGGCGCTAGTGATTTGTGGACTCAGATGAGACCAGCGTTTGAATGTTGTCATGATGGTTGTTTGGAGCCAGAAGTGACCATATTTGGATATGAAAGGAGGAATGAGGAGGCGGGCCTGACCTTTGAACCCAACGATACTGCCCAATATGAGACTTGACTTGATCAAACTACTCACGGCCCTGAATCTTCCTCTTTTTGAAGCCTAATATCTACTAAATATTTTTTCCCCAGATGAACCACCAGATCGTTGAGAAGAAGAGCTGGCATTGTGAATGACAATAATTTGTGGAAAAAATGTATTGACTGAGTACTTTATATTTTTGAATGAAAGTCAGTTGGTGTCAGAGTTTTTTGGAGCTAGCATCTAGTGGCCATCTTTGGTATTGCACTTCTTTCACTTTGGCCTCGATTTTAAGACCCGGTTGGTTAAATCCAAATTTCCTGGCTTCAAAATCCGAGTCCATGTGTGATGTCACGTTAGCCTCCTCCATTCTGCATAGTCTATGGTTTGCCTGTGTGATGGCCATAGGCGTTAGGCCAGGGTCTACGTGTTCCCTCCTTTGCTTCCTCCTACAGTTTCCCTCCTGGATCACCTGGTCCTTCCCCCCTTATGGAGGAACTCGTGTCCCTCTCTCTCTCCCTCCCTCTGGGAAGGCAGGTGTCTTCCAGGCACCTTACAGTGCATCTGGAAAGTATTCAAAGCGCTTCACTATTTCCACATTTTGTTATGTTACAGCCTTGTTCCAAAATGGATTAAATACATTTTTTCCCCCTCAAAATTCTACACACAACAGTGGATAATGACAACATGAAAAAAGGTTGAGATTTTTGCAAATTTATTAAAAATGAAAAACTAAGGAATCACATGTACTTAAGTATTCACAGCCTTTGCTCAATACTTTGTGGATGCACCTTTGGCAGCAATTACAGCCTCACGTCTTTTTCAATATGGTGACACAAGCCTGGCACACCTTTCTTTGAGCACTTTTGTACATTCATCTTTGCAGCACCTCTCAAGCTCCATCAGGGTGGAGGAAGCGTCAGTGCACAGCCATTTTCAGATCTCTCCAGAGAAAGTGTGAATACTTTGCATTGGTTTGGTTTGCTTATGTTTGGTTTCAATTTGATTTCCTTCATCCCTTAATTTAGGTTAGCACACATACCACCAAACCGAGCACCCTCGCCCCACCGCTGATTAATGGCTGGTTTTGTTTCAGTTTTGTTTTCTTGATGACTTGTTTTCTGTTGTCTGATTATTTCTTATTTAACAATGTAGTAATGTCATAAGATGTAAAAAAAACAGGTTGCTGAGAGATTGTGTACTCTTTACACCAAGATATAATTAGTAAAACGACTTCTTGTTACATTATTGTGACCAAAGTCCAGTGGAGCAGGATGGACTTATTAGATACAAACATTTATATGATAAAGTAAATTGATTTGTCAAGTATTTAGCTCGGTAAGTGAAGAAAAACATAGTCTTAACTGGCTATTTAATTCAGAATGACTTCTGTCATGATGTAAAATGACATATATGATGATGCAATATTTGATCCATTTCCAATAATAGTTTGTTGCACTTAGAAATGTAATTGCCAGGCATAGGATTTATAAAAACATCTGTGCACACTCCCAGTATAACTGTTTTGTTGTAACTAAACTACTTTGTTTAGGGTCACAGTCATTACAGTGCTTCTTGTGTAAAATATCATAGTTTTGAAACTACATTACATTTTCCTAGAGCTACAAATTTGCTCTAAGTACAACAGGTTGGCTTTTTTGGAAAAACTTGAAAAACAAATTTTTAATGTAGCTGAGTAAATATTATATTTTGTGCACGTTGACATCAAAAGACTGTACTGCTAGTGACACCCAGGCGGCTGCCACCCCAGGGAACAGCTTAAGTAGAGATAAATCCTTTTAAAGATAAATTTCTAAAACATGTTTGCTGCAGAGAATTCCCTCAACTAAAAAAAAAACATTTAGCAAAGGAGGATTTTGTCATTCGAGGTTACACTGCTTGTACAGTTGCCTTTATTGATATTGCACCGAGTCCTTTGTTTTGCTTTTATCTTAAACTATACAGAATCAAATGAGCTTTGTTACATAGATTTGAAAGGCACAGTTTTAATTGGTGTAAAAAAGCAGATGAAAGAAAACAGGGGGGTTGCCCCGCTGTGTTTTAATGTTCTTGTGTGTTACGAATTATCACAGTGCAATGCTGTGTATGCCTGCCAAACACTTTTAAGCCACATGATCCAGTCCGAATCAGCTGCTCTAGCTTTGCTTTATATTTCCTAGAAAAAAACAAAGTTTAAAAAAAAAAAAAAACAAACGACAGAGAAATAAAAAAAATAGAGAGAGATTTTTACACATTGAACATAGCACATAAACCCTCAGTTGGTTGTTGAAGGCCTGTTGAAAGCCCGGGTAAGTCCAGAGCAAGGCACAAATCATGGCTGTGTTACTGGCAAGGGCTCATATGGTGGGTGTGTGGAATATTTAACTGGGCAGACTGGTGCTCTCTAAGACCATGAGCTCAGCAGACACAAGCTCACTGTTTGGCCATGATCTCCAAGACACTTTAGCAGACAGTCAGGAGCTCCTAGATGAGCATAGAGCTTTTGGGGAGGTGTTGTGCCAGCAGCTTCACAGACAAGCAACAAACAGATCTGAAAATGCAGAGATTAAACTGTGGAGCAGCAGAATCACAAGAACAGGGAGCAAGGGTGAAGGACGGCAGTACTTAACCACTCTGTGTACGAGTACGAACACTTATGCAACTAAGTACTGGATGATCATGTTAGCGTTTTGGTTATTCAGTTCTATTCCAAGCCTCGCAGGGATTAGCGATGGGCCTGTCATATTTTTGGAAACATCATTTAAGAGGAATTATCTAATATGGGCCGTGTCATTAAGTGTGTGAGTAGGATGAGACTGAAGGAGCATAATTGTGAGTTTTATATGTGAGGAAGATCGCATACGTACAGCATATTATTTTACGCACTGTGTAAGTATTTTAGCAGCAGCTTTACATCATCAATATTATTATACAAACATCACAGCACACTGTGTACAAGACACAGACAGACACACACACACAACCAATAAATATTCATCTCAGCCAGTGTTAGTCAGTCACCACACGTAAGCACACGAGGTGTTGTGTGTTGTGTTGAAAGGCAGGCAATGAGTAGTTAAAAAAGAAAACTACATCCATCCTTGTTAGAAATAATCAGACAGGGAGGATGGTGCAAGCTCCGTGTGTGTGTGTGTGTGTGTGTGTGTGTGTGCAGTGTGTGCAATGTGTGCATGCAGCTTTTCCTTTTCATTGTCTGCTTTAAAATGGTCGCAAAATCTGTTGTGTGGCTAATAGAGGATTAACACCTCCTTTTCAGCTCACAGATTTTCATCCAAACAACATACTGATTGGTTAACTAAATGTAAACATCTATTCTAGGTTTTCATTCCCTGTCTGTCATCGTTTTAGATTTTTTATATATTTGGCTGTGTCTGCTGTCAAAATGCAGTAGGAATTAATAATTTAGAAACAGTAGCATCAAAGGAGAATGGACCATTTATAGCTACAAATGGCTTTATTGTAAAAAAAAAAAAAAGAGAGAGAGAAGATGCACCACTCAGCATTCAGGCAGCAGAAAACACAGAGGGCAGGAGAACAGCATGGATGTATCACTGAGATATGGCATATACATAATGCACAAGGCAAGAAACACCAGTGAATGTATGATTAATAGGAAACCAAAATGCGGGGCAGGAGGTTGGGTGTTCTGTGTTGTTTGTTGGGTGTGGAGGAGGTGTTTAGCAGCATAACCAGACACAGCAGCGGTAATGGCCAGCACAGTGTGAGCCCGCCAGATAATGTACATTAAAAAAAAATAAAAAATACACTCAAATGATATGACTGGGCTGCAACTAAGGTTTATTATTAATTCATTAATATATTCTCAAAAAATCTGATTTTTCTAGATCTCAAAAGAAAGTATTACCTCTGGTAGGTTATGTTTTTCCCATGTTGGTTTGTTTGTCTGTCTGTTAGCTACGTTACAGAAAAAATCTTTAAAAAAATCCATAATTTCTTCTTCTTGTTTGGATAGACAAAATACTACCCAAGAAGCAAATGATTGACTTCTGAGCAAAATTAGTGGATGAGATCCTGTCTGATTTTTTTTTTGTATTGTTTACAACAGGTGAATCATTTAAAAAGATAATGTTGTGTCTTCCCCACAAGAGGGCAGCAGTGTTCAGTCCCCAATTTCCCAGATCAATCAATCTATCTATCTATCTATCTATCTATCTATCTATCTATCTATCTATCTATCTATCTATCTATCTATCTATAGGCTGCATACTGAAATGAACGAAGCAACTGAGTCTCAAAGTGAAGCCAATGCAGAAACACAAAAATGTGCAATACCCCTGATGGCCACTAGATGCTGGCTCCAAATAACATTTTTAATCATGAAATACTCAGTCAGAACATTTTCCCACAGGTTATTCTGACGTCATTACGATGGTCAGTTCTTCTTACTAGTGATCTCCAATGAGGCCAGACTTAACGTCATGTCCTCAGGTGCAAGGGTTAGGCCCGCCTCCTGACTCCTCCCTTCATAACCCAATATGGTCACTTCTGGGTCTAAACAACCAACATGGCGACATTCATGTGCTGATTTCCTGACTTCAAAACACAAGTCCATGAACCTCAGGGTGACATTCTGTATTATACTGTAAAGTCTATGAGTCTATAGCATCAGTGCAGCTGGATTATGACAGAGGTTTGTCCTCGTTCAGTGCTTTCTAGTAAACAATGAACAAGCTGGAACTAGAAAGTGTTATACAATGATACTGATCGATGAACTGAGTGATGGACAGTGATTGATTAGTTGATTAACAGAAAAATATCTTGGTTTGGTCTATTTATTGTAAAATGGAAATTATACAAACTATATACATTTGTTTACAGAAATAAAAATCAGTAATCAGATTACTTGGTAATCTTTAAAGCTAATGTTACGTTCAAATAATTTTTCAATTTTTGTTTGAGTTCTTTCTGAACATGAACATTTTGATTGTGTTTTTGAAATCTAAATATATTTCTATGTAACCTTTAAATAACTGAAAGTATGTTTTATGTCAAAGCATTGTTTTAAGCATGAACAAGAATGACTTTGATCATGTATTTGAGCCTCAGATGCTCTTCCTCACCTGATCATGTGGACAAAACCACCTGACTTCCACCTTCCCACAGTCGTTTTTCCCACAGGCCAGATGCTATGCCAATCGTCAGACCCCCCGTGTAATTCAGTAAACAGACCTGAGGCCTTCTGCTGTTTCTGCAGGGAACTCTGTCTAACTGGCACACTTCAGTCGACTCTCAGGCTGTAGCAGAAGCTCCTCAAACGTAGCTGTCAGATTTTCCAGCCTTGAGAGATACGTCAGAGTCTTTCATAACAGTGAGTTAGCAAAAGACAAAATCCTCTTGACGAGGAGAGTGGGTTTGATCATTGCTAGTGTTACCTCTGGTATTTAGAACAGTGAAGCACTTAATTTTCACACATACCTACAGGAAAAAAAATATCTTTAAAACATTTGATCCTCAAATCAAGGTACTGTAGCAGCATGTCTTCTCTTGAGGAGTCAAGCAGATGGGGCGTAAAGCCTTTCTTGCCTTTTCCCAGTCATACCCCCTCAGGAGCACAATCCATCATCTGCTGATCTGTCTCTAAGTCTGTATTAGTCCCTCCCTCTCGTTAAGGAAATGAAAGCCTTAATTGGAAATTGCGTTAATTCTCTGACATGTTTGAAACTCTATCTGCCTTTCACTTCCTCTTAATTGGAGACACACTTGACAAATTTGGGGAGGCAGCTCCACTGATGCATATCCTGGTTGAATGTTTTCATCTTCGCCCACTTTCCACTATTCACGCCACATTATGAACCCAATGATTAATGCCTTCAAAACTTACAAGCGTGCTGGTTCACCAAAACTAATCTGTGGTGGGAAATTAAAGTGAGTCGTGGTGAGTTGCTCAAACAGTCATGCATGAATAAGAATTTTTGTTTTTTAACTAAAGATAATCATGGAGATGACTTGTACAGTGGCAAATGGGTCACTGCTCTGCTCAAGTAGGACACACAAATCTAATAATAATACTTTTTTTTTTTAGTTAAAGGAAAGTACTGCTGTCAGGAGTGTGGATGTTTTGTCAGCCTTAAATATTTTGTGCTACAGGCAGTATTTTTTTAAATGCTCAGGTGAACCTCAAACTCTTGTTTCTGCTGCCAGCTGGATTTGTTTTATGCCGTGTTTTTATCACACAGTTGACAAAAGAAACAGGACTGCTGTGAAAATGATGCTGAATATATTGTTGCCAGTAGAGACAGTAAACCAACACACAACAGTAAACAACACCTCCCCAAAACTCAATGCTCCTGTAGATATCACCTTTTCAAAGACATATTGGTAGACACTGACGAAGGTCATTTAGAAATTACATCATTTGTTCATCAGAGAGCACAGACAAGTTTATTTTTAAATGTTCCCTTAACTTTACATCTTAATTGAATTCTTATTAAATTATTAATTTCAGGCATCTGGGGCTGCAATTAATTATTTTCATCATCAGTTGATCTGCCCATCATTTTCAAGCTCAATCATTATTTGTCTGTGACGTGGAAACGGTGAAATAACACCATCAACATCTTCCAGGGGACACACTGACATCTTCATGCCTCATTTTGTCTTGAAGACACAGTCACAGACAGTCAAAGATGTTATGTTACAGTTTATACCAAAGACAAGTGACAACTCCTTCCAATAGAGAAGCTGGAAATACACAATAGTTTGCAATTTTGCTTAAAAAAATCATTGATTGTCAAAATATCTGTTGATCTGTTATTCTAATAGTTATTTCAACTTAAAGGATCAATATCATGTTGTATTGATATAGTTTTGTATAATCCAGTACCAAGCAGTTGGTAGCTTATATGGAGCAACTTCCATCTACATGCTGACCCATTTGGCTTTCTGCAGGTTGCAAGTGTCACACTTTAAAGTATATTTTTAGATCTGGCAATGTGGATAATTTGGGCTGAGGATCCATCTCCATCATTAGGATGGGACCCGTTTTTGGTCAAACTGGCTGATTTTGGGAAATCATTAACAACTAGTGAGTCCAGCAAACTGAGAGGGAGCTAAATTTCTGTCACTGTTTGGCTGCATGTGATCGCCACATTAGAAAGATTCAAACTGAAGAATCAACAACGTGGCCCTTTAACAGTCCAAAAAAACCCCAAACAAACAAACAAACAAACAAAAAAATCAAAGAGCAAGAAAACATTTGTCCACACAAGCTACACAGAGTAACAAAAGCCACGAGCCTGAGCTGGAACCCATCCTGACCCGGTGGGTTACCTTACAAGCTGCCATGCTCTAGTTTACAGCCCCAAAATCTGTGTGGCTGTTTAGCATATGAATGATGAGATAGGATAAAAGGAGTTTAGAGAGGGCTGATGAATATGTGTGGCTTTGAAGCGGTTGTTGTGTGATCGTGTGCAGATGAGAGCGTGGGAGGTGTCGTGTGTGTGTGTGTGTGTGTGTGTGTGTGTGTGTGTGTCTGAAAGTGTTTGCTGATGAGGGTGACATTTGTGCGCGCAGTGAGAGGTTTAAACCACCAGCATCTGGGACTTCTTTCCCTAAACCCTAAAACGTTAAGCCATCAGAGGTAAGACCCGAGCTCGGTCCAGCCGTTTAGTCCCATTTCCAGCGCGTATAGTCAGTGTGTTTATGTGTGTGTCAAACTGAGGACACTGCTCTCCACACACTCCACAGGATTTCAGCTCTGTGCACATACACCGTGGATTCATCACCTTAGCAACCAGTCGATTGAAAGATGATGAATCATGCCAAAGACTGCTAATTTCTTTGCAGTTGTCAAACATGAACAATGGGTGGTAAGAAGGAGTCACAGAAACGTCACCGCAGACAGAACGCTGTGTGTATGAACTTGAAGGACTACCATAAAGAGACAGAAAGGAAGAGAGGCAAAAATGAGGCTAAACGTAGGATGGCGATAGAAACAGAAAGAGAGAGATGCTTGGTGTTTATACTTGTGGGGAACCAAAAGGACGTTTTCTTTTATTTCTCACAATGCAGCCACTTTTAAGCAGTGAGAGGTTGTCAATACAGACTTTAACTCTACATTTGATTACATGGAGCTGTATACAGATGTAAATATAGGCCCAAGTCTGACAAATAGTCTCGCCACCTGTAATTTCAGGTGGGAGCGTCTGGCGCTGATGCTGTATGATTTGATATCCTGCAGGGCTCCAGTGAATGAAGCTCTAAGTGCACCTCTGACCTCTTCTTCTCTATACTCTAAGATGACTAAATGAGCCCAGATGCTTGTCCTCACAAATAACAGTCTTTGTTGACAAAGGGGGAGGGTCCGAGAGCTCCATCTGACATACATTAGTGCCACATAATAATAGCAGTGATGGTGTGAAAGACACTGACTCAATTAAAGAAACATGGACATACATAAGCTGCGTTACACCAGGATTCAGGCGAAGCGGCGCCACTGCAGACGAGGTGAATAATGTATATTTAACAAAAAAAAAAAAAAAGTGGCAGCTTCACAGCCTCAATTACTGCCAGCTTGAAATGGTGCTACTAATTCAGCAACAAGATGCAAATATTGCTTCAGTTGGTTCCTGTAGAATCAATAATAATGCGGAGTGTGAAGGATTTATGTCGTGAAGGCAAACAGCTCCCACTGCTGGTGAACACGCCGGGAGCTTCTGCTGCAGATCTCTCCTCACTCAGCTGCTTGTTGTTGTTTTTTCTTTTATGAAGCTCTGATGTATTTACAGTCCTGGTTTCATCTTTGAATAGGCAAGGAAAGCAGAGGATATTTTTAAAGTGCGGTTTGTAAAACAGATAATAATTGACTGCTGTGTTACGCACTGGCCTGTTGGTTTTGTGTGTGATTCCACCCGACCCTTGGTGGCGTCAGTAAACAACCACACAATTACTCAAAAGCAAATTATTGGTGAAACTATTAGTCCACAAATTCTGACAAATGCTTGTTTATTTAGCCAGTTAATCTATTGTGTTTTGTTCAGCGTAGACACCCCCCCTCCCACCACCACCTCCTCTGAACAAGATAAATCATTTCACACAAACAATCCTACTTCAGTGGCTACAAATGATCTCATAACTAATTTGTGGAGACCCTATGAATGCCACTGTAACCAACATCCCTTTGTATATATTACTCTTTTTGTGTATTGTCCCACGTGTCTCTCCTATTTTTGGTATTTTATCTCTCACCAATAGAAAGAAATAGGCCATCAGTGAACAGTTGCTGGTTGCAGCTGCTGCTTTTCTCTCTTCTTTTATTTGTTTATTGCTCAAATGTAACACTTCTGTGTTTTGGACTGTTGGCTGAACAAAGCAACAAAAGTCACCTCAGGCTTTGGGAAATGTTTTTTGTTATTTTGTAATATTTTATACAGTTTACAGTGCATTTATTCACTAGAAAATCTATCAACAGATAAGGAAATGAAATAATTGATTTCAAGTTATTTTCCTGAATAACTGGTTAATTATTACCTCCGTCAAGGAGGTTATGTTTCAGCCGGGGTTTGTCTGTCTGTCTGTTGGTTTCCAAAATAACTCTAAAAGTTACAGATTTTGATGAAATTTTCAGGGATTGTCCAGATGGGGATAAGGAACAAATGATTAGATTTTGGAAGTGATCCGGATCACCGTCTGGATCCAGGAATTTTTTGAAGGATTCTTTAACATTGGGAGATAGGACCATATGTGACATTTATGCATATGACTCCACCAAAAATGGTCAAGACACTTTGAAAAAAAATACAGGACAAGTTTCTAACATGGTCTACAATATATCAAAGATTGATCCGGATAAAGGAATAATTTCGGATAATATGATCCAGAATATAAAAAATAGAGGATCTTTGGCTTTTTCATCATAGAAAGAGAACAAATGAAGCTATAAACACGTAACAAAAACCAACATTAGCCATGTCATTGAATAATTTGGAAGGTGTTAGTGGATTTGCTGTATCTTCAAAAGCTGAGGAGAAAGATCCAGAAGAAAACCTGCATTATATAAAATTCAATTATTGTGAATAACTCCTGAACTAATGTTGAGGTCTTTATGGATCCAGTTGCTAATGGTATGTTATCATGGTCAAGGAATTTAAAAGTGTTGTGGAAATATCTTTGGTGGAAGTCACAATATGGAAAAAAATGTTGTGCTTGGTGGAGGTCTGCGCTCTCCAGCTGCTTTTCTAGTTTTGTCCATAAAATGTCTAGAAATAGTAAAAAAAAAATGCTTTCATAACTTTCAGAACACTTTTCATTTTTACACGTTAAAAGCGATAATGTTTGTTTCAAAAAGTTACAATAATATGGTCACAACAGTAATTCAGTGAATCCTCTGAGCTCTACAACAGATTAAGAACAAAAACAAGACGCAAACTCCAAATGAATCCTGACACGCTCGACATCGTTGATGTTATTTTTTGCTCTTACGGGTCCGATGATGTATAACCCCACGGTGTGAAATGTATGTGGGAGCTGAAGGTGGAATGTGCCATGTCCTGGTCACAGTGTTCCCTCCTCTCTACCGGTCACTCAGCAAGAGAGTTCCTGTGGGCTGAGTGAGAGAGCATCACACTCTGCCCACACGTTTGTCCTCTAAAAATTACACTCATCTTTATATGCAGAGGGGAAAAAAAACAGGCAGTGAGGCTTTAAACATAGTCTAAGTTTTATTTGTAAGACACATGTAATACAAGTGGTATCTAAAGACTCATTACTGGGTTTAAATTTAATGACGGTGGAAACACTTCAGTGTTTTTCTCTCTTGAGACTGAAGGGTTTTAACACTCAAATCTTTGCAAATACATGTGATTTAATAAAGTAAACATATAAGAAGAGGATTAAGTTTAGTAACAGTACAGTAAATACCCATGTTTTATAAAATCAGATTTCAGGACTATTTTAAAATGACAAAAAGTGTTTCCTTCAGACCACTTCTGCTTTCCAAATAAGCACGCCTCAACTAACTGTACATCTCCTGTGCCTACATGTGTTTCTGCTTGGAGAAAAAGTCATACACTATTCATAAGGAGGCTGAATCTTGGTGTATTATTCATTGGAAGGGTTCTTGTCGAAGATATCTGTTATAAAAACTCTCAGAGGTGGATACTTTTTACACACCACTGTACTGCCCATATTCACTTCCTGAAGGGAGTTTAATGGAAATCTGGCAGTTCATCAAACAGTATAAACCACCATAATATGACCACAATGGGGTGTCACAAGAAACAACAGTAAAGTTTCAGGAACTCAGGTTTGTTTTATTGGTTCAATGCTTCACACAACATGTTCAGAATTAAAACCAACCAAACAAACTGTCTCATTTAAACAAAGAGAATATAGTAATGGATAAAATCTTATTTATTCAAATTTGTAACTTTTTGACAAACTTCAGCCGCCTCTACAGACAATAAAACGTGAACATAATCAGGCAGAGAGATTTTATTTCCTCTGAAGGAAGAAATATTTTGATCCTTCACATAATCTAAAATCACTATCATTATCAGTCAAAGTCTTGCATTCGAAGTAATATATATAGTTAAATGTATTCGATATACCAAAAGTAAAAATACTAATTCTACAGAAAAGTACCTCCAGTAATGAATATATTAATATGTGTTATATATTTAGCATCCCTGACAATGATGGATTGATGTGTAAACATTGAATTGGTGTTGTTGGTTAAGTTGTTTCTATCCACTGTTCTCAAGCTCCTCTAAAGTCTTCATAAATGTATAAGAAACTTTGATCCTTTATGGTTAAATATTTGATTGTTAGATAGATAAAACCTCAGGAAACTTGAATGACATATTTACTGATAAATGGGATAAAGTTGAACCTCAAGAATGAGTAAAACTGGAAAAAAAAAAGTATGTTTGAAGGTCTGTCAGTGCAAAAATAAAGTAGCTGTTAAGGAAGCTGATATAATTCAGATATTTCAGATTGATGTTTAAAAATCTTTTAATAAATGACACAAATCAATGCAGAGCTGTGGGTGTATGTAAAAGTGTGCTCATGTTATTGTCCTGAGGAGGGCAGCAGATCTGCAGCAACCAGGTAGAGACTCAGCAACAAGTCTGTCCTGGTGTCCTGCAGCAGGGGGGACAAACATACGGCCTGTGGGCTAAAACCAGGTCACTAGAGGGTCCAATCTGTCCTGCTGGATGGTTTTACAAAGTCTAAAAATGACATAGAAGACATTAACTGCATATTGCCATGACTTTTAAGCAGAAATTTTCCACATATCCATGGCTCCCACTTCAGTTTGTATGGTGTGGTGATTACTACACAGATGTGGGAATTTATGTAAAGTTATAATAACCTCTAGATATTGACAAGCTGTTTTAATCATATTTTCCAGTTCCAGATACGTGCGACTAAATGTTTTGTACCTTTGTGTTTTTATTGTCTGATCTGTAAATTGTGATGCGTAAATCATATACTGATACATAATATCTATAGATTATGATTCTATTATTTTACCCTCTTGAGATCAAATTAATCTATGCGGCCTAAACTGAGCTCAGCACCCCTGTCCTACAGGATCTGTAAATGATTGTCTGGTGTTTATGGGCCTTAATTGTATATTATATTATTATCTCATAATCACACAGAAACCATTTCAATCTCTCAATGTCTCATATTTGTAATTTTACAGTACAAGATCATCTTCATTTTAAGATCGTTTGTTGAACTGTGGACTCATGGATGTCCGAACTCTTCTCTGTGCAGCTTTATGAAATTGTTCATTAGAGTTCAAGATCAAATTTTTGTGACATGGTTTAAAATGAATAAATCAAAGTTTTTCTAATACACACCACCCATCTGTTCAATATTTCTAGGCTTGCTACCTCTCAACTCTAGGTGGCTTTTATTGATGTCATAGCCAGTTGTTATGATCACTTGTGCTTTCTCTGAGTTCTACATTAATCTTATATTTGTCTCTAGGTTTTGACTTGTTTTACTTTGTGTACTTGGTTCTGTGTCTCTTGGTTTCCTTATTCCCCTTGTGTTTCACTGTCCCTTGAGGGTTTTCTACTTCCTGTTTGTTTTGTTGAGCTACTTCCCTGTTGTGTATCCTTTACTTCCTGCATGTATGCAGTGCCTTTAATTCCCCTTTGCTCTATGAAATCTTTATTTTTGCACTACGTTGTCTGCGTTGAGGGTCGGCTGTCACCATAACCATAATACAACACCAATAGGTTCACATGCTTTTTCCAACCTGCACTGTGAGTGTGAATTGTATGTTATTAGTTAAAGCAGATTCTTCATAATTCTTACTCAGACTAAACTCTTTTATTTCCATCTATATACTTTATTAATGCAGATCATTTTAACATGCTCTTTTAATTTTGCTTGCAACTTGCAAATTCATAATCTCTGTGTTAGACTTTAGACTTGAGTCACCAAATTCAAGAGTTTTCATGATGTATTTCTGTCAATATAAACTAAACTAAACAATTTAAACTGGCATATTCATCACATAGTCAATTTCACTTACTCTCCACCAGAGAGCACAATTTGCACAGAAAGCAAAAAGTCCTTTTACGTTCGTTAAACACCTGCTGCCATTTTTCTCAATCTCACCTCACCCCACATCACAACAGAAATACCACACTAGTCATGAATGTCTGATGAGTTAGCTGAAGCCCTCATCTCTCCTGGTGGAGTTTTAGTATTGACAGAGAAAAGATTATGCATTTAAGCATGTGTCAAATCTCCAGAGCCCTGCACTGCTCAACAGGATGATGAGCTGACCTACTGAGTAGAGTGGAGACTTTGTGTTCAGAGAGAGAGACAGCATTTGTTTTATCAGCTTCAGTCTTTATATATTTATACTTCTACTCTTCTTTTATTTATTTATTTATTTATTTTGGATGCTATGCACATATTTCTTTCTGTTCAGTATCAATAGATTTCTATGAAGTAAAACAAATATATGGCTTCACATTGTAAATGATTAAATAAGAATTTGTATTTGTAATTCAAGCTAAATCCATTTGAAATCCTTTTCATGACTGAAACAACTGATTGTATTTTCTGTCTTTAGAGGCGTCAACTAAGGAGTGTAACTAAGGTGTAGGCCTGTATGAGACCCAGAGCCATTATCAAGTATATTGTAAATAATAATAATAATGATAACAATAACAGAAATATAGCACTTATGGGTTAAAACATAAATCAAAAGCCTATTTTCACACCCCTAAGTGAGTATACCCTGTTTAGTATTTGTATATTTCTGCCTTCAACTGTTGCTAACCATTTCAGAAAAATAACATGAACCTAGTAGTGATGAAAGTAATGATAAAAACATCTATAATAATCCTAATAATACTAACAGTAATAATAATAATAATAATAATAATAATAATAAGATCCATTTTTCTTTCTGCAGCTAAACATGACACTATGACACCTCTAAGCATGAACCAGAAGCATAAACTTAACCACTGCACAGCTAAACAAAGACATAAAACTCACAATAAAAAGCCAGAACAAGCTACAGTTTGGGGTGATAACTGTGTGTAGGTTTATCACTATGGGAAACCCCTATGGTCTCATTGATTTCGAATTGCCTTTTGATGTTATTTTTAGAAGAAATACTGATTAAAGTTGATTGATTGAGTCTCTACAAAGGGTAGGGAGGCACAGACACAGAGTGAACACAGAAAAGCAGTTTCATTACTCGTGCTGATTCATGAAAAAAAAAAAAAAGTTTGAATTTTAAAAAAGAAAAGGAAGAAAAGGAAGGTACATCTGAGGACTCCATAAGCTTACTGAGCAAGTATGACCTGCTGCAACATTAAATCCATTACAGGCTTGTGAGAGTAACACATCCATAAGCCCCAAATCTCTTTAATACAACACCCATTAGGAAAGTGCTGAGCTCTTTACCAACAGCTAAGATGGTCCACCACTCAACAACACTACTGCTTCTGCTCTACATTCAGTATAATACAGAAAATCACTAGCAGCACACAGTAATATACAAGACCAGGATATATTTTAATAAAGTTTCAAGGCCTCTTTTTCATCTGCTGCTGCCTTGAACAGGACGCTCCTACACTAAAACAGAGCTAACTGAAGTGGTTATTTATTTATTTAATTATTTTTCTTCTTCTTACAAAATGCTTTACAATTAGATTAAAACTGTGTGATTTGTGATTTTTCTAATCAAGGTGCAGTTCAGGTAATAATAATTAGGTATTCAATGTTAGAATAAAAATTTTAAGGGTTACAAGTCAAAAAATAATTTTCTCTTGATTCAACACCTTGTCTGTGTTGCACTTTCCAGGGTCAGGGATGCGTCGGTCTCCCATTAGAAAGCAAAGAAATCTTGAGTAAATGACCAATATGTCACACAGCTAAAACAGAGACACATGAGAGTAGAAGTCCTTATCAGCACATGAAAAGTCACCCCCAGTGCAAGATTTCCAATTAAACGTGAACAAAAACGATGACATTTTTCACAAGGTTGTTGCATTAAAATAAGCAGTAGTGGAGAGTTCAATGATAGCTATAAGCAGATGTAACCTTAATATCTTGATGAGTGGTCAGTTATGTTTGCAGTGGTGGCTGGATTAGATATTAACAGTGGCCTAAATCAATTTGTGCTGACGGATTTGGAAAGTGATAATCCAAGGTGTGCCTTTTAAAAGCCAGGGTGTAGCCACC
The DNA here is from genome assembly GCA_900323345.1 of Pseudochromis fuscus. Taxonomy (NCBI): domain Eukaryota; kingdom Metazoa; phylum Chordata; class Actinopteri; family Pseudochromidae; genus Pseudochromis; species Pseudochromis fuscus. Next base: position 6,710 of record OOFC01029918.1, on the reverse strand, counting down.
TGGGTCCATTTGTAGCAAGGTCCCTCTCCATCACTCTCCCAAGCAGCCAGAAGAAACACCACTGAAGGGCTGATCGCAACCGCAAGCCGCAACCATGAACGGCACAGAGGGACCCTTCTTCTATGTCCCTATGCTGAACACCACCGGCATTGTCCGGAGTCCTTATGATTACCCCCAGTACTACCTTGTCAACCCAGCAGCCTATGCTGCTCTGGGGGCCTACATGTTCCTGCTCATCCTTCTTGGCTTCCCCATCAACTTCCTGACTCTCTACGTCACCATCGAACACAAGAAGCTGCGAACCCCTCTAAACTACATTCTGCTGAATCTTGCTGTGGCTAACCTCTTCATGGTGTTTGGAGGATTCACCACAACGATGTACACCTCTATGCACGGCTACTTCGTCCTCGGACGCCTCGGCTGCAATCTGGAAGGATTCTTTGCTACCCTTGGTGGTGAGATTGCCCTCTGGTCACTGGTTGTTCTGGCTATTGAAAGGTGGATGGTTGTCTGCAAGCCCATTAGCAACTTCCGCTTTGGTGAGAACCATGCAATTATGGGTTTGGCCTTCACCTGGGTGATGGCCTGCGCTTGCGCCGTACCCCCTCTTGTTGGCTGGTCTCGTTACATCCCCGAGGGCATGCAGTGCTCCTGTGGAGTCGACTACTACACCCGCGCAGAAGGCTTCAACAACGAGTCCTTCGTTATCTACATGTTCATCTGCCACTTCTGCATCCCTCTGACCGTCGTGTTCTTCTGCTACGGCCGTCTGCTCTGCGCTGTCAAAGAGGCTGCTGCTGCCCAGCAGGAGTCTGAGACCACCCAGAGGGCTGAGAGGGAAGTCACCCGCATGGTCGTAATCATGGTCATCGCCTTCCTGGTATGTTGGTTGCCCTATGCTGGTGTGGCCTGGTGGATCTTCACGCATCAGGGCTCTGAATTCGGACCAGTCTTCATGACTATCCCAGCCTTCTTTGCCAAGAGCTCCTCCATCTACAACCCAATGATTTACATCTGCATGAACAAGCAGTTCCGCCACTGCATGATCACCACCTTGTGCTGCGGGAAGAATCCCTTTGAGGAAGAGGAGGGAGCCTCTACTACCTCCAAGACCGAGGCCTCCTCTGTCTCCTCCAGCTCTGTGTCACCTGCTTAAAAGGGGCATCAAGCAAAGGCTCCGAGATCCACTATCCAAGAAGAAGACTTCTGCTCCCCCAGGGAAACCACTGAAGGCTAATATCAACAAAAATAACTTCCTTTTTGTATTTTTACAAACGAGTTGGTTCAACCTAAAGACAGTTGCAGGAAAGGTCAGCCCATTACAGAGTTGTTCCTGTATGTACAAAATATCCAACTAAAAAATCTATGAGATTTTTTTTTTTTCCTGAGAGAAAAGGGGAAAAATGTTAATCTTTTACAGTTGGATCTTATATGATACTGGCTTATTTTTGAATGTAGAGGCATGTAACCAAGGCAATGTAAAATAAAACGCACTTTGCAAATGACTCATCCTGTTTATGTTTTACTTACAATTTGAGTGGCAAAGTTTATATGACTGTAGTATATTTAATCAAATGAATAAATGGGATTGACCTATTCATGATGCATTTATGTCTTGAGTCAGTTTCTACTTTACAAGTATTATTCCAGTTACTGCTCCTCTGCTGTATAACTTCATGGTACAAACACTTGAACAAATAATCTGCACACATATAGACAGAGCAGAAATTCTCTCACAGTGGTGGTGCATTGTAATCTCATTTCAATCACAGGTCACCTTGGACTTGGCTTGGTAAAGAGATTATGACATTATTAATCAGGGATGACAATACATATGACACAACAACTTTATCTGATAAATATTAATCACATTAATTAAAGGTTAACAAAGACAAAGATTTACTGGATAACACCTTAATGCAAAGGTTATGGGTATAGGACTTTATGTAAAGCCAGTGTTAACTCTTCCAGTCATTAGTGTTCATAAAAAATAAGTATTGGACATTTTAATAGGTTATAAAATATTATCCAAGGAGGAGGCGTAGTACAAACAGATGATGAATGATAGCTGTAATATCATTTAAAAAATTCATAGAAGTACAAATGGTAAACATTATTGAATACTTAGAAATGATCTCATAGCTGTATATTATTGTGTATTTTACTACTTCTACTACTGCTACTACTTTCTAAAAAGTGTTACCAGATATCAGTTGAGAGATAACTAAACACCATTTCTCAATAGATTTTAAATACAACTTTGTTATGTGGATCAATATTATATAACTTATTATTTTGTAGTGACTGCAGAATGAACAGGGGACTCTGCAGAAAATGAATGAATGAATTAAAATTAATTCATCAGTGGCTGCAGAGCCATTTGAGGTCCGTAAAAGTTTGTAGCAACATTGTTTTGTGTCAGCTTTGTGTGTTTTGTGTGTTGGTTTGCTTTGAGTGACAACACAGTGAGTATGATTAACGGCAGAAATCATGAGGTGATTCCTCCTCACTTCTTATAAAACAAACACCTAAAGATCCCCATCAGAATGACCTTCATGCGTAGCTATAGCAACCATAATACCAGCGGATCTTCAGTGGAATAAAGATTTGCTCAGTGAGCAGTCTGAAGCTGAGCTCCAGCTGAGAGCTCACTCACTCTCTCCGCTTTAATTCATCAACTAGAAAAAAAAGCCTCTCTTTTGTTGTTGTTACTCAATGATGGACTAAAAACTGTGATTAAGTATTTACAAAAATACTCAGTAGAGTTTTTATTCACATTGACAAGTGATACGTTGTTTAAAAATAATCAGTTACCCAGTGCTATACAAAGAATAGTTATTGTGCCGTTTGAAGTGACAAAGTCTGGCAGTGGTGAAGGGGAGTGAATGTAGTGAGGCATTAGTGTTGTTCATTGTGCACCTCACTTTTACGCAGCATACAAATAATATGAAATACCTTTCTAAGTAGCTAAGGCAGGAGTTACAGTTGACAGCACATGCTACCATTTTTTTTAACATTCGCCTATTTTAATGTTATGTGCATGTGTGTGTGAACAAGTCACTGTTGGTAATTCAAGCCTCTGAAGCTGCACATCCAAGAACAGTGCGATCACAACTGATGCATGAGAGCACTTTTATCATCATCTTAAAAAAAAAGAAAAGAAAAGTGAACAACCTCTCCTGAGACATGTGGCTGTGTAGAAATACAAAGTCCCTTTGAATTTGTATGGAAAACTTTATTTGATAATAAAAATAGCATTCACAGACTTCTTTTGATAGCTACATATACATTGTAATCCATCTCAAGGAAAGAAGCTGGATAAGTCCACATCTACTTGTACTTTGACTAATGTTATGTATAGCTTCATGGGTCAAATAAAGCTATGAACAATGTAGTATTTATATATGCATAGTTATATAAAAAAGATTGGCCCATATACATGTACTGCTTTTATCAACACAGAGACAGCATTATGTCTGGAGCACATTGCAAGAAATAATGCTTGAAGAACACAGACTGCATACAAGTGCTTTATAATACAAAGGCAGGCTAACCATCGAGAGAGATTCAAACCATCAAACAGTTTTTTGATTGACCAAATACAGTCTTTCATTTTAAAATGTCTTTACATACCTGATCCAGAGTAAATCAACATATTTCCCATAAATCATCAGGTCCATTTTCAGAGATATAAACACAATATCACATTCCTCACTGCTGAGGTTTTTCATAAATTTCTCTTTTGTACAAGAAAAAGGCAACATTTTATTCCTCGACAGGTTCCTAGTAGTTACATTGGAAAAATTTTTACAGGTGATGGCCAACAGGTTAACTTCTTAAATGTGATTCTTTTTTCCTTTTTTTTGTCCTTTTTTTGTTAAATACAGTACCATGGCAACAACAGTGATCAAACAATGCATTTGTTGTGGTTTATCCAATATATTTTTAGTTCTTAAAGGAAACATAAAACAGAGAATACACACAAAACACATTAAAAAGCAGCAGTCAGACTCCAGTGGCGTGACAGCATGGCTCAGCATGGCAGATTAGTCATCTCCTGTACCGGGACTCTCCGTATGTTACCAACACAACAAACCACATCAGCTCTTTGTGTCAGGACCCAGGAGGTGGTCGGTGCACAAATGTGGGTGTAATAAACATGAGGACGGGGCTAACAATTACCGTGGGACTACAGTGCATGTTCCTTATCGATTATTCTCACTCAGACTTATCAGATAAAGTGGTTACACTACATTTTAATTTACACATGCATCTTGCACAGGGATAATTTACATATTTGTTTGCTTTTTTTGGCATATCTGTAAAATCATACTTTATGGCAGCTTCTGCTGGTATTATGGCAAAACGCAGACTCATATAAAGTATTAAATTGAAATTTTGATGAGCAACAAATTGGATTAACTCTCGTTTTCCCACAACAGAGAACAGTTTTGCTTGTAGTTAAAAGTGAGTCAAGCTCCTTCCACTGCTGCATCGGTACAGTATTTTTTGTTATACAACTTGAGGGAGAAACTAAAAATAGCAACACCAATTTTCACATCACTTGGCTGATTTCTTAATTTCCGAAGTGTGTGAGTGTGTTTAGGCAAAGGAGGGTGAGCTGCCACACATTTCAATGATGCAACACAAGTAGGGGTACAGCATGCTTTCCCAGGTACAGTTTACACTTCAACCTTGGTCCTTAATGATTTATTGACGATTGCTCAAGATATGTGCCAATTTGAAAATAAATAGTGAGCAAATGCAAAAAGATTATATATTATTTTCTATAATCGTCACTCTAGTTTCACAATCAGATCTGAAATTTAGATGTTTTTTCCTCAAGCCCAACAAGATTTTCACAGTTCTTTTGAACCATCAGTGTCTTGTGCTATAGTTTGTTCAGTAAAGCAATTCAGGAATGAAAAAGACATCTAGAAACAAGTTGAAAACAAGCTTAGTAGTTAGAAGTTACCACAACGGGAAGCATGTTTCATACCTCTGAAGGAACAAATATTTAGAGTCAGCAATGCCTACAAAAAGCAATATCACTGATTTCATATGCAGGCACATACAATACCTTTACTATAGTACAACAACCTCTGTTATGTTCAAAATAACTATAACAATGACAAAACAACCAGTGTGAACTGATAGAAGGATTGTACTCCTGCTGTTATATGAATCTCTGGATGGGATCACAAGAAGTTAAGTCAATCAAATCAATCAATAAACCATTCGACCAAATAAAGCACAAGAGTTAGTATCCTCAGAAGTCCAATTCCAGTGTATGGTACATAGTTTGCACAGATAGAGGAGAGAGTGGCGAGGGGGATCTCTGCTCTGCTCTAGATGCTGAGGTCTTTGGGGCTTTCTTTGTACAGCCTTCTCTTGGGCTCAGGGAGCTGGTTTGGGCTTCGGCCTACCGCGTTATTATTATGGCCTGTGTTGTTGTAGGCAGCATTGTTGTGTGCAGCGTTGTTCTTCATCATGCTGTAGTAGTCCTTCAGTCTTGGTGCTGCTGCATAGTTCAGCTCGTCCCGGCTGTAGTTGCTGTCAGGGGAAGAGTCCCGCTCCATTCTGTATCGTCTCTCTGTTGTCCCATTCATCCGATACCGGTCCTCCCTCCTTTCTAAGGAAGAGTCTCTCAGAAGGTTGCCGTTCTTTGTGGCTCTGTCGTATGTACGGCCCCTGGTAAGAGACAAGGAATCCCCGTTGTTGTTGGCGCGCTCGGGGGTCGAAGCCACGCTGACTCGTCCAGCCATCTGCGAGTCCTTGAGCAGCCTCCGCTCGTAGAACTTGCGTTCAGGGGTGACTGCGAGAAACCCTCCATCGTCGTACTCCCTCTCAGGCGTACGGTCACGATGCGCTCGCTCTGCCCTGCGGTCCATCGATTTGGCCCGTCGACGGTCAGGAGAGGAGGTGCGCTTTCGGGTTGGTGAGCGGTCAAGGGAGCCACGGCGCTGCGCGCGAAACTTTCCATCCAAAGTAGAACTGCTGCTTGAGAGCTCTCGCCCCTTCAGTTTCTCGGCAGCTGCAGCCTTTTTCCCCGAGTTGTCTTTCCTCAGAGTCTTTAGGAGTTTAGAGATGCCGCTCTCCGACTCAGACTTTTTGACTTTGCGGCCTCGGGTCTTCTTGTTGCCATTGCTACTGCTGTTACTGTTGACAGGAGACTGCTGTCTGGGGGTACTTTGACTGTGATTGTTATTCCAGGTGTGATGATGATGGGGTTTAAATTCCCGGCCTTGGTAGTCCATCTGATCTGACCCAGCCCTGTCCCTGTTCCTGTCCATGTCTCTGCCACGCGCAGCCTCTTCCTGGCGTGATGGTTTGTGAAGGTCTGGTGGATAACTGGACTCCAATGAGGTGTGATATCGGCTGTTGGGTGGCAGCGTTCTCACTTCCGGAGTGTTTTGTGCCCCGGGTGTGGAAGAGTGCCCGTCACTGCTGCCGTCTGCAGGACAAGATAAAGGAAGAGAAACATGCTGACTACAAAACACTCACAAGAAGAAGATTGAAGGATAATTTTACAATGTGTTCAGCAGTCATGACTTTTCTTGTTTGTTCATGTGCCCGCTTGCATGACACAGAGTCAATGCAGAGGTTTATGGAAATCATGCAAACATGTGGTCTTTCATAAACTGCATATAATCCCAGGAACAATCAGGCTAATCTAACCTGATGTGTAACATTCTGTTTGTATGTATATA
>OOFC01029915.1:60821-78014 GCA_900323345.1 Pseudochromis fuscus | reverse complement strand
GGACTCCACGATGGCACCTACCGTAGACTGTATATAAAAGATTGGACGTAAATTTGAAGTCAATGCGAAATTGCAAAAAAATGCAGTACCACTAGAGGCTGGCTCCAAAAAACTCTGGCTCCAATTGATGTCAATTCAAGATTCTGTCTATACATTTTTTTCATGTCATTCTGATGTTATTAGCTAAAGTTAATCCATCTTATTAGTGATGTGGTGGTCCATCTGAAAAGAAGAGCCTCATTAAGTAGATATGAGGATTCAAAAAGATAATATTTAGAGGCGTGGTTAGTCCAGACCTGAACTCCAGACTCATACAGTGGACAGTGTCCTCAGGTTCAAAGGTCAGACCCGCTTCCTCATTCGTCCCTTCATACCCAAATATGTATACTTCTGGCTCCAAACAACTAACATGGCAACGTTCAAATACCAAACTCCCAGCTTCAAAATGCGACTCCAAAAAACAAGCAGCTGACGCAATGTTAGCTTTGTCCATTTCTATATCCAGTCTATGGTACAGGTCATACATCCACAAACCAACGGGTGATGTCACAGTAGCTTCATCCATTCTCTCTACAGTCTGTGATCTTGACACAAATAAGAAATGATACCAGACCTTTGCTGAAGCAGGTTCCATCTGTCACTGCCTACGAGAGGTTCTCATCATTGGCACCTAATCTGGAACAACTTGATTCTAATTTATGGATTCGAAGGTGTGATAAATCCATGTGACTGATTTTATTTTTAATTCAAATAAAGAAAGTGGCTGCATAATGTTGATGTTATGTGTGACTTGTTAGAGTATGTCACCTTTATCTGTAGGCACTGTATCACAGAGGATTGTGTTTAAATCTATAAAACAATTTCTATTGATTTGTACTTACGTTCCTCACATGGCTGTAGATCTTTCTGTACAGTGAAGGTCAAACATCCAAAAGAAGGAAGATGTTAAAGATCCTTTTGTGTGATTATTTGAAGCTACTGTTCATTCTGTTTCTGGTAAACACTGTCTCTGTATTATTAGGCATGTGAGAATTGTTTTTTTTTTTTTTAAACAAAGCGACACAGCACAAAACTGAAAAGTCTAACCACATCCTCCCAGTGAAAACAGGAAAGCAAATAAGGTTGAAAAACAGTGACCGAACCCACTACAGTAAGTGACATGGATGAGTATGAATGCACTGCTGTGTGTGTGTGTGTGTGAGCATATGACATGCACAATCTGTGCTGTGTTTGTGTGTTATGCTCAGGCACATGTGACATGCTCAGAGCTCGTGGCTGATGCCTGTGCTTGTTGATGTGTAATAGTAGCCAATGTGTTGTGCATGAAGCCAGAGCTATTTATAGAAATAACAGCTCCTTGTGCTGCATATTGTGTTTGCAAAGGTTGTGAAATCAGTTTTCACTTTAGCTCCTAACACTCGAGTAAGATTTTTTTTTTTTATCAGGTGCCATCATTGTTTTGCAGATAGGGACAGGTAGAGGTCTGGAAGCATTATGCTGACAATCCAACCTCACTAGCTGGGGCTTTGTTGAGACATACAGTAATGTTTGGGGAAATTCTGCCCTTGATATTTACCAGTAGTGCTTTGCAGTCCTCCAGTGTCAATGCCCCAGCAGTCAGACAGCACACACAGCAGAAGACAGTTTCAGTATGTATGAAAGGAAGTTTTGCGGGCCCACAGATTTGTCATAACTGTGAGAAAAAAAACGACTCTTTGCTTCTCGTGTCACATGTTATGGCACTGAAATGGCATTTTACCTGCTGAACAAGCCTGGCATGTTACACGCTGCAGACAAGCGTGGGCACAACTGGAGAGAAACAGTGTAAAATAAATAAAATAACAAGGTACTCCGTCCACCACCTTCTCTCCAGGGGATACCAATGTTTGCAGCATGGCTTCAGCCTGTCAGGTGAGAGTGATGGTTTGCTTTTAAAGCCCACTTATAAAAAGAATCTAATTGAATTTCTTTCAAACTGTGCAAACTCTTTGTTTCTAATTAATCTGAACGCCTCAATAATCATGAGGACCACTCGTAATCAGCCTGAACTAATGGTCACTGTTTAAGATTTATTATTTTATTTTGCAACTCAGTTGTTGAGTAGCTCCACATACCATTCTGCAGTATTAAACACTGTGTGTGTGTGTGTGTGTGTGTGTGTGTGTGTGTGTGTGTGTGTGTGTGACTGGTCAGTCTAAGAACAACATTTCTGAGGGTTTATATAACCAGCTTATGAGGGATGGAAAAGAAAATGCGTTCACACCCTGAGAGGAAGCGTTCCCACAACCTTTCCTAAACCAATAATTCTGTTTGTAGACACCCATGCCTACACACAGATATATATTTAAAAACCTAATTTGATTCCTTCAAGTCTCTGTGAGTTTTAATTGTGAGATAATATCTGCTAAGACCTCTGCCGTGACAGCGCTCACCCCAACACGCTCACCCCGTCGGCTCCCTGCCTGCAGATGGTGTGGTCACACGGCAGAGTGGGTATTATCAAAGAAAGACCTGATCACACATCAACACTCAATGAAATATGGAAAAGCAGCATCGCCACAAACGTACAGGTGAAAACACTGATGCGACGTTGAATGTCATAAACAATCAAATTGCTGCTTTCTTCTTGTAATTATCACACCGGTGTCAGATTATACGCAGATTTCACCGGCGGGATAACACTTGACAACCCTGACAAGAACTGTTCTGCTGTAGTAATTCCACCCCCAGCCTATAGCCTGTTACTCGGTCTTTGGTAGCATGTGCTTGCCACTGTCACCAGATTAGCACGCAGGCTTAAAGCCCTGCTTACAAAGACACTGTGTACAGAACATTACACTGTGCTAAAACTGTTTCCCTCACTTCAAACCTGTGAGTGTGTAGCTCTCCTGAGCTGGCCCCAATAATTTCCCAGCTGACATTAAGCAGGTCAAATAAAATTGCAAGTACAGGGGGTGAACACAACAATATGAACTCCCTGCTATAAATACAATGCTTTGGAACAACATCTTTGTTGGGGCCAAGATGTTCCCGATCTTAAGACTTTACTGTACGATATTCAAACAAGCTGAATCTGTATCTATGTACATTTTATCTATTACTGTTGCTTTATCAACTCTTTATGTTAATACCTCTTTGTGAACATGAGATTGTACAACAATTCCTGTGAGTGAATGTTTGAATTACATGATATATATCTTTAAACTCCCATTTATAGAGTAAATCGACTAAGAAATACTAAAACAACAACCTACACAACAAACTACAAGTTCAGCCCTGCTGGATCCATGCTGACACCAGGGTTTACTTTCTGCCACTATTGTGAAATTGCAGCTCTGCACAGTGTAAATCACACAACCCTTAAATATTTACCACCTTTAGACATTGCTGGGACACCTCGATGTGTTTGAGCCGACTCGACTGAGAAGTGTCAGCTGTGTGCAGGAAAATAAATTATTTATACCCCCGTCCCTTTGACTTCAAAGAGCTGGCAAACCATTCAGCCCCAGATTTGGGGAGGGGGGGGTGGCGTTGGAAGAGCGGCTGCTAGTCACTAGGCAACCTCTGTGTCACCTGCCCCGACACGCCACAATCAGCTACTTACCTCTGGAGGCTGCGTGCACGAGGTACACAGCGACATTGAAAAAGCCCCCTCAGCAGGATTCACATGGAAAATGATTGAGACTTTGCAAAACTATGTGGCTCCAGGAAACAAAGCGTGATGTGAATGCAGTGCTGTTCCTCCCCTGATGTGGGAAAGAGGGAAAGTTTTGTTGTTGAGCTTTACAACTGATGTTCTCCACAGACGGCCTGTTGCATTGTAATACCTTTGCTTTCTTATGAGGGCAACTTAAAAGGAAAGGGAGGGAGGAGCAGTGTCCAATAAGACGACATGTCAAGTGGAGACACAAGGTGACTGTTCAGCTAGAAAATCAGGAAGTTCGGCTTGAGCAACATGTCCACTGTATGAACCCTGCCCCCGAGGGACCTGCTGTTTATTTACCCCCAGCTAACACACACACACGCACAAGGTTAACACAAAGCATGCCAAAAAAACTCCTTGGTAAAGCAGACAAGTTCAAGCATGTGTCCTCTTCGCACAATATTCACATACACACACTGGGAAACATTACCCTTGATGATAACAAATAACCCATCCTCCATTCTGGGAAAAACTCTGTTTGGCTTCATATTTTGTTTTTGACTCTCACTGTATAATTCACATCACACACACAACTTTTTAAAAATCAGTTTGAAAATGAAAGACGATGCTTAGTTTCATCACGTGGTATCCAAATGACCCCAGCCTTTACATTTTCTGGATGTCCTGTCACCACAGGGATTTTCTCCTTTACACCATAATCTACCAACGTAGTGCCGGTGAAGGCGTGAGGATCACAATGACCACAGATGAGACATAAATCCTTTATCTTCCCCTGGCTACACACTGATATCGAGGTATCCCTGCTAGCCTGTTTGATCAGGTTGTGTGCGGATGCTGTGTGTGTGTGAGCGTGCATGTGAAAACCTGGCCATGCGTGACAACAGCAAATGACCACCTATCCGTCATTGGCGCTAGGGCCAGAGATTAACATGAGCTCAGGCTTGGCACCAGCTGGACCGGAGCCTGGAAAGAGAAAACTAGACAGTACTTGATGCAGACATGCAGTTATAATATACAGATCTGGGGACTGAAGAGAGGAATGCAAATGGGACTGCATTTAACATGCCTCGTGTGATGTTTATTGAAGGGTTTTCAATGGAATCATAAAAAGTGCTGTGGGAAAACCCAGCTAAGAAATCCCCAAGAAAAAGGACTTAAAAAAAATCCCTCCACCTAATTTCTAATTGTAAACCCGAGAGATCCTTACATTTTTCTCTCCCCTTTCTTATCTTTTGTCTCTTTCACTTTGCCTGTCGATCAGAATGTGGCTTTTGGTTTCTGACTTATATTGAGAAAGCGGCACGTTGCCACAGGAAGACATGGCGTTGTGTTGAGCAGTTTCTGTGGGTGGGCTAAAAAAACGAGAGAGAGCAAGAAAAACAGAAGTAACCGTAAAGCGTCCCACCCTGCTTAGCGTGCGTCTAGACTGGCCTCGGCGAGGCGGGCGGCAGTCATAACAAGGGATTGGGAGAGCAAACAGGGCTGTTTGTCGTAGTTCACCATTCGTCTATAGAGTTACAATCAAGAAACAAAACCTCTGCATTTAATTGGGGCTAAACAAGGCGCTCACAGTGCAGCGTACAATTATGAGATATACGAGGAGACAGAGCTCTGACAGCGCGCCAGCTTGCCCCATGTGCCACACACCAGAGGACCATCTCACCAGATTGGCACTGGGCAAAAGACCTGCAACCGTTACGAAGCACTGTGCCAAGGCTGTTGGCCTACTTAGGAGCCATTCTCATGTCAGTGTCAGGCCAAGAAAATCTACACATGCACCCTTAAGCATGTCTGTCATTTGAAACAAGCCCTGCATTTAGGCCAAGATATTTCAGTTTGGATCGTCAATGACACTACATTTTAAAAATCGAGCACCTTGGCCTTCGACACAATTGGGCGAATGAACAGACGAGGATGATTTAAAAATTGAGCAATCAGCTGACGTTATTTTTACAACAGTGCTCTCATTTCCCTCATGTTACTCATGATGCCACTAAAGATGCCTTTGTTGACAATGTGAAAAGCTAACCGTGGTGATGACATTCCAAACATGACCTCAATCAAGTATTTTCATAGCCTGGAGGCGCACAACAATTCAACGAACTCAGCCACTGCAGAGAATCTCTTTACCCTCATTTCATAATGAATGCAATTACATCAGGAAAATTGTTTTTACTCCTCCGACTGGCTATGGCACAGACCGGAGAGGGGGCTGTTTTTGAAGTTGCACAAGTCATTTGTTCAGTTACTGTTTACAGCCAATAGTCGCTTTTCTTCGACCATCCTCCATGTGAGCTGGGAAAAAGGCAGCACTGGCTTTGAATCAGGGTTTACAAGCATTAAGTCAGTTAAACCCCCATTAAGGTAAGCATTCTTCGGTCAGTTTCACCTCCCCCAACCACACTACTCTTTACACACAGCGTAGAAACAACTGTTTGGGCTGCTGTAGAGAAACCAGTGTTTGCTTTTGTGAGCACACAAACCTATGATGGAATATTCTGTCGCCATGGGAAACACTTTAACATCTATAATGTCATGTATCATTGTATAATTGCCAAGAAAAGATGTAAATCCACTTTAGATATTACTACCTGAGACCTAGCAGAGAAACGCAATTATCAACACATGTCAATCATGTTCTTGTCAGTGATTCTTTAGCACTTAAAAGGGCAAATTGACAAAAACTGGAAACCCAGGTTATCTGGAGTAGATATCCTTCTCAAAATTGCTAAATATTGTATCTGTTTAAACATACCCATCCCAGGTTTTGAAAAACTCAGCTCTCTTCACCCACAGGTTACCCTAAGCACTTAGCTAGCTCTCCACTGCCTGGGGGAAGAGCTATGCAATGAATGGAAAAGCAGGCCACACTTCTATCCAGGCCATTTTTATTGATCCTCAAAACCCCTTTTCACAAAGACCATCCCCCCATCTTGACCACAAAAAAGGGGACAATATAAACAACCAATAAATAAGAATCTGCGCGATTAAGGCGGTTCTACATCTCCAATAGAACACAACAGTGTGGACATGTTGGAGTTATACAGCTTCATACAGTACAAGCAGTAGATTTTTGAGAACATCACATCTAAAAAAAAGGCAGCACTTTACCAAAAGTGAACCATTTTTTAAAGTCTGGATGACACTCCCATTCAAAAAAAGACAACATTGTACTTTTGTGATAGAAAATTCAGGCTCTGTTTGGATGGCATTGCCATCAGTGCCTATTAATACTACGCCAAATAGAATGGGGGAAAAAAATCATGAGCAGAGAACTTAAAATTTTAATTTTCTTCCCAAACCAAGTCTCATGAAAAGATTGAAACCACTTGGATCCCAAAACAGAGAAGGTGGTTGTTCTTTATATTGGTTTTCTCAGATAAGAATAAATAAATACACCTTCTTACTGGTAAACTGTCATGGAGTCCAGACTTAGAGGCTACATAGTGTCATAGCATTGTTGACAGTGGCTTTTAAGAATTTCAGCATTTCTTTATTACATTCATGTCCAGGAAATAGGAGAAGTGAAACTAGGCCTCAAAGCCAGCCACCCTCTGGCCACTAGCACGCGTGAGACGCAAGCACTGTGCCTCCACTGTGGATATCCAGAGTTCTCTTCTGTGCACCAGCACCGCAACTTGGTTTACTCGTACGGGGAGGTGCTCACAAAAAAACGAAGAGATGAGCCCTCTTCATCCATCCTGGACAATCCTCACTCTCCTGTCTCCATTTGTGCATCTTTGCAAGTAAGGTCCTCTCAGCAACTAACAGTGCTGGGCTGCTGTTTGCTGACAAAGTCCGAGATGAAGTCAAACTCATTCTGGCCCAGGAAGAGTTCTGGCAGCTCCTGGACCCGGTCCAAGCCCAGCTCCATGACCAGCGAGGTCAGGACATCCTCGTCAATCATATCCGCATCCATGCCGTTCAGAGCCAGTGCTGGTCCGGCCATGTGCTGCATGTTGGCCAGCTGAGCTGGGTTCATGCGGTACTGGGTCGTGGGCACCATGTGGTTTCCACCCATAGGACCCAGTGGGTGTCCATGGTACTGGGTGTTGAGTTTCTGCAGCTGCATGCTGGCCATGAGCTGCTGGGATGTTAACCCTCCATTCATGAACTGCTGTTGCTGCTGCTGCTGTGGGTGCTGGGCCTGTTGCTGGTGCTGCTGTGGATGCATGTGATGCTGCTGCTGAGGGTGATGCTGTTGTTGCTGAGGCTGGCCATTATACATCATGTTACCAGAGGTCATCTGGTGGTGACCCATCTGGCCACCGTTCAGCTGTCCATTCATGTGCCCGCCCACCATGCCTTGCCGCTGCCTCATGGCGGTCTCCATGTTGGCCTGGGCGCCTCCATAGTGCATCATCTGGCCATTGGGCAGCGCCCTCATGCCCTGCTGGTTGGCATGCTGCTGGTGACCTGCCTGCAGGCCACCATTCATGCCCATCCTGTAACCGTGGAGACTGGCGCCTGCTGAGCTGTGATTCATGGGCATCATCAGATGATCTGCCATGCCTCCTGTCTATGGGCAGAGAGGAGATGCTGTTAGCACAATGTGAGGGGCAGACAAGGTGTTTGGAAGCAGTAAAAACATTCAGGAGGAGGTGCAGCAGGGTTACTACTAACATGGCATGCACATATGAAGCTGTCCATCTGAGCCAGGATCAAACTGGCTCCTATAAACATCAATAGTGTTAACGTTACCATGTAGGATGGTACGTGTCTGTGGTCTAAATCAATTTCCATCCACACTCAATGACTTCTTTTATAGTCACTACACTCTTCCCCTTTATTGAAGGAAAACAGCGGTACGTGTTTCCTTGTAATGTCACAATTGCACCTCAAGTTAAACCACTGAAAACGCTTCCGATATATAAAAAAAATTAAAAACGATCTGCAAGGTTGTTTTGCCTATTGGCGAACACTGGAAACCTTCCTGTGTTTAGTCTTCATAAAACCTCCCCTCTTTGTGCCAAGGAACGAACGCCCAGGTTGAAATTACAGGTTAACATACATTGTTTGGGTACGATGTTTTTTTTTTCAGCTGAATAATTCATGCACGATGGGATCGACAAAAACAGAGGAAAAATGCGTGCATCACGTAATGCACGGCTTAAATCTCATTTATGTTGCATGTCAGCTGAGGCAGAAAAATCTGTTACATTTTACGCACGTAAGGTTGCAACAAAGAACACTGACATCATGCAACATCTCCCCAACAGCTGAATCACCACAATCCCCCCCAACAAGGCGAAGGAGAAAATCAAACACAATCGCTTCGGGTTTTCTCCGGATTACAGCGATACGTGTGTTTAAATATTTGTATTCGATACATTTCCCACGCACTGTAGCCTAATATGATCCAATTTGTTCATCTCGACTTTGAAACAAGGGAATGCAAACAATGGAGCAAGCAAGCAGCAGCAGCAGCCCCTGAGACTGCCACAGAGCCAAAACCCCGAGAATTTCTCCAACAAATAAATCCGATAAAAATCACTTACCCGTATCCGCTACGTTTTCACAAAGTTGCGCGACTTTGCTTCGGCTCCGTCTTTTTTTGAAAACCAGTTTTCCTCTGCAAAGGCGAAGCTCCTCTAAATTACAGTATGTATTCCACAGGGTTACGCTTCATGCTCAAGCGGGGACGGTGTGCACAAAGACTGCCGCATCAGATCTTGAAACGACTGCCTATTTTCTGGGTCAACTCAGGGATTATGTACATCTAAAAAGCTCAGAGGAAGGCAGTCGGGGAGAGGTGGAGCCTCGGTCCTGCCTCTTCTTTGTTCCTATTGGCCCTACTTAATATAATTGTGCATGGGCGTAGAAAGAAAAGGGGCTGTTGGAGAGTTGTGACACGGTAGCCAATTTAAATACCCTCCTCCCCACTGTTTCTTTTTGAAAGATTATTTGGACATCTTGTTTGTCTTCATAAGTAACTGCTGCTGTTGTGTTTGTACAAAGAAGATAGATAGATAGATAGATAGATAGATAGATAGATAGATAGATAGATAGAATATGATCAGAGAAGGTGCATATATGTATATAAGCACATATAAAACTACATACTACTACATATAAAAATAGTACAAATAAAACTATTGGAAGTACAAATTCCAGTGCAATTACACCACACAATCCAGTGTTTAGCCAGTGCCAGGTTTCAGTATTTAATACATGCTGCATCGTGCAGGACTGCATAAAGAATGAGGTGACAAAGTGCAGTAACATAGATAATGGAAGTCTGTCTTTAAGTTTATGCATGATTTCTATCTGGCCAGTGTGTGTCAGGCGGCATAACACTGAAAAAAATGCACGCT
This sequence comes from Pseudochromis fuscus, assembly GCA_900323345.1. Taxonomy (NCBI): domain Eukaryota; kingdom Metazoa; phylum Chordata; class Actinopteri; family Pseudochromidae; genus Pseudochromis; species Pseudochromis fuscus. The sequence continues at coordinate 68,036 of OOFC01029915.1, read as the reverse complement.
CCCAACATGTCTGCACCTCCTTATCTCTTTAGTATGTGCAGCCAGATTGTTGCTCCAGTACGTGTGTGTGTGTGTGTGTGAGATCCCTGCGATCACTGTTGATACATGTGACCCAGCAGTCTGCTGTGTGTTGGCCTCAGTGAGGCAGGCAGTGGAGGGAGGGCAGAGGAATGCAGCCCGCGTGCTATTCTCAGGCTGCAGCGGCGGCGATGTAGTTCCTGCTCTTGCGTGAATGTGGATGTGCATTTGCGTTTTTTTACAAGTTTACACGACTAGGGATGCATGCATGCATATGCATTTCTGCATGTGTTTTCGTGTGTGCATGTCCACTCTCCAAATGCATGCTTCTCTTTGATTGCCCACTTCAGTACAACGACCGCTTGCCTGCAATTGCAAATGAATGGAACCACTTTAGGAGAACGAGCCAATCTATTGTCCAGGGAATTTGCCCGTAAGTGGGCAACCACTGGCAGGCTGGCGTTTGTCATTGTCTAATACTGTCCAGCAACTTTAAGCTGATGTTAATAAACCACTCCCAGGTGTAGGTGCTTCGGGAGAAACTCACCCAGCCAGTTGGCCCAAACAAAACACACAATCAACATAAGTTTCTGTTGTGCCGTGATGAGCATGCTTTTTAGCACGGCAAGCCTGTGCAAGGTTGCAGTGAGCTGTGACAACATAACAAACAAGCATTTTAAAATGCATTAAAACAGTCTTTATTTTTATCCCAGGGCCAAAAGCTCCTAATGGCGTCATTTGCATTAGAGAACATAGCCAATGTGTCCAAACCTTCTGGAGCTCACCAATCACATCATGCATCTGTTTAATACTCAAGATATTTGCATGAAATCCCAATCAGCTGTGATTGTAGTGGAAGATATGCATTGTAATTATGTATCCATTTCAGCTTGCGTTGTTGTAATTAGATGGAGAATTCACAGCCGTCCTATCTTTTACACCCTTTACATTGTTTTCGTTTTTCAGATTTATTCACATCTCTGGCTGTACTCTGTGGTTTTCGGAGGGTGGAGCCTGAACCCAAGTTGCCTTAAGCCATTTATTGATCTCTATGCTCATGTGTGAACGTGCATGTGGGACTGCATTTCAGCGAGAAAAAGCAAGAGAGTGCATTCGTGTGACTGTGTTTGTATGAGCAATAGGTTGCGAATGCTTAGACCAACCCCTGTGCCACAATGTAAATAATGCAAGGAAAATGCTGCCATTGCAGGATGAGTCGATTTCACACGGGCTGAAGAATTACTCAGTCTGTGATAAACTTTTTATAAACTCACCTACAAACAGCCAAAACATACTCACCGAGCATTCTTTAGAGTCAGCATAGCCAATATTTGTGTTGTGAGAAGAGAAGTAGTGTTGTAGTCAAGACCGTACCAACCGAGAACAAGACATTACCAACACTAGAGAGTATCGAGACCAAGACAAGACCAAGACATTTGCAGGTCGAGACCAAGACAAGGTTGTATATATATCAAAGAAAAATCACAACAAAATAGAACTAAATGACCAGTATCTTGTTTTTTTTTTTAAATAAAGCTTTTACATAAATGTAACAGCAACAAAAACAAATTTTCCTAGCGTCTGCTAGCGGAAAGCATGTCACTCTGGGTGTCACAAAGACCGTATGACACTGGGAAGACAGTTCTCACTTATCACAGTAGTGCTGGCCTGGTCTAGACCGGTCTTGATCAAAACCACCCTGAGTAGTACTTTATTGAAGTAAGACTGCAAAGGCATGTGCATGAACCAGTAAATTTAACCAAATGCTTGTTTTGTGCACTGTGTGGACGTCATGATGTACGCTCTATATTTCACATTCTTGGCACTATTCTTCAACCTGTCCAGGGTGTACCCCGCCTCCTGCCCGATGACAGCTGGGATAGGCTCCAGCAGACCCCTGCGACCCTAGTGAGGAATAAGCAGGTATAGAAAATGGATGGATGGATGGATGGCAATATTCTTGGTTTGTGATGGTGGATGTTGTTTTTTGTGTTTCATGGTATTCAACTCAACACAGTAAGTGGGTTTTTTTGGTGTCAGGAGGTTCTTTTGTTTCCTTGTTTCTATGCGTATGAAATGTGACTCACTGTCTGTCATATGTAGAGTACACACAAGTCAGTGTGCACTCTGCATCTGCCTTGAAGTCTAATCAGGACCTTATCAGGTTGAACCCAGTAACACTGCTGCTGTAACATTTGCTATAAGAAACAAATCTACACTGAATGTGACGGATTAGCATAAACACCAGAGGTTAAGATAAGGTTAAAAAAACTTCCTTCCGGTAAAAATTTGACTAGTACATGACAGTAATAATTCCTCTATGTGGCTTCAATGTTTTTCACAGAGGAATAAATGGACTTCTAACACAAAGCTTTTAAAGGTATTAGTAAGTAAGTTAACTTGTGCACCGTCGGCTATTACCAGCAGGTTTCAAAATCTAATAACATGAAATTACGAAATTGATGTCAAAATGTATCAGTACTTTCACTGATGGTGGTCATTAAAAGCTACAGCGAACAAAATAGGATTCAAAGTCCATCAATGACACAGCATGAGAGAGAACTGTTTGTCTCAATCTTTTTTTAATCCATCGCTTTCTTTCTTTCTTTCTTTCTTTCTTTCTTTCTTTCTGCTCCCTCTTGTGCATCAGGCGTCAAATATCACAGCCACACACAGTCTGAATGAAGCCGTGTATAACATTCATGTAAAAGTCACATATTTCTGAATGAAACAAAGCTGTCGCTCTAGCAGCGTGAGGAAGCTGACAGTCTTACTTACTCCATGTCTGAGAAGTGCTAAGCTCTGCCTACTGCTTCAATGTCACTTTAGGTAATTCCTGCAGTCCAAGGTGGCTGTATGAATGCTTTGTAGTTCTTATGAGGTTTTCTGAGGTTGACTGTTGAGGGAATTGTTTATTACTCCTAACCCTCCATGAGTGTCTTTACTCCAACCCCCAACTGGAGTGAAGTGAGGACCTCTGGAAGGCATTGCCCTTTAAGTGAAGGACTGACAACTGACTTCATCCTGGTTCTGAAAGTCTGTTGGGGAAAAGGAAACTCTGCACTGACAAACAAGAAGAACAAGGAAATGAAGGAACAAGATATTCCTTTTGACAGAGAGTCACCAAAATATATTTGTTGGTCAAATAGTCTTTAAATAGTGTTGCTGTCATCATGGGTCATATCATTGCTGTAACTGCTACCAATGGTTATCTTATTATTCCACGGTTTCTAGGAAAACCAAAGATATGCTACATGGGATGGCAGTGGCTCAGTGGTAAGCGGTCATCTACCAACTGAAGGGTTTGTGGTTCGATTCCTGCTGCTCCCAGTTATTGTCAGTGTGTCCTTGGGCAAGATACTTTACCCACCTTGCCCTTTATGAATGTCGACTGAATGGTTTGGTGGTGGTCGGAGGGGCTGTAGGTGCAAACTAGCAGCCACTCCTCCGTCAGTCTGCTCCAGGGCTGCTGTGGCTAACTTAGCTTACCACCACTGGTATGAGTGGGAATGAGTGAATAATGGTCTCTGTAAAGCATTTTGAGTGCCTTGAAAATATTATGTCAGCTGAATATGTGCAATTAGCTTTTATTGCTTTTAACCACGTTATATGTTTTGTAGGCTGAGATAAATGCTTTTACAGAACTAGAGGATTATATGGACACATTGATGGCAGCTACCATTTAGGCTCATCCACACAGAGACATGTTAAGGTGTAAACGGTAATGTTTTTTAACCGTTTAGCACCTTGTGTCCACACAGAGACGGGAGCTGAATATGATCATTTCTGAAAACACGTCCGAGAGTCAGAAAGTCTGAATAGGCCACCCGCAGTCGCCCTGTGGACAGCGTATACGCACACCCCTGAAACGATGCCGCCATAGGCCCGCCTCTCCCTGGGCTTGTTTTAGTTAATACAGCAAAATCAACTACCATGAGCAACAAGTGTGTGTGTGTGTTTTACCATCACACAAGTTTAATGCGCATGCTCCGTCTTCTTTTCTGTTTTGGTGTATTTTTGTGGTAGTGTTACAACGCCACATACAGACCTGGGATATTTACTACAGCACTTTTCGCGTCTTCATGTGGACACACATATGAGTCCTGGTTTAGGGGGAAACGTTTTAAAACGTTATCGTTTTCGTCTCTGTGGGGATGGGGCCATACTCTGAGCTACAGCAGCCATCTACCAGAGGACACTGAACCAATCATCCAAGTCATCTTTAATCTGTGAAGATCCTCAGTCACTCAGGTCATGGTTATCCAAATAATTCATTTCTGAAGAACCGAAGAGCCTCTTGGGTGAGAAGCAAAATGTCTTTAAGCATCTGCAACTGCAAGTCCAGCTGCCCTAGATTCAACCCTATTTGGTTAATCTGTGTTACCATCAACTAATAGCTACTGATCTAAGACCAGCTGACTCAAGCCTCTGCCTACCTGACTAATCCTCCCTGCAGAGTGTTTGCCAGTAATGACTGGCAATCTCAACATTGTATAGAGCCTTACGTCTGCTCCAGACATGTGGGTTTACAGAAGCATACGACGGAGGACTCAGGAAATGCTGCCACATCCTTAAAATAAATTGGTTTCACTTGCACTGCTGATAGTAGGAAACAATTCCTCACATGTAATTATGCAACAAATGTCAAATAAAATGAATACAAACCACATGTTCTTCAAAACTGACCGAGTGAGGACAATATACACACTGGCATTTAATGGAAGTATAAATACTTTCTGGTGGTTATTTTATATTTTAATTTGTTGCACTCACTGGATTCACCCTGACTTATATTTGACAAAAAAATGTAAATGCATAACACACTTTTTGAAACATCTTCTAGGTGTTTGCTCAGTAATGACCTACGAAGAGCATAAACTCGTAGCCAGTTTTGCTAAATTTCAGATTTCATTATTACCACCTCTGTAGCACATATGGACAGTCCCCACATTCAACAGGACAAATGTGTCCTAGTGTGTACATTTCCCCTGAGACGTGAAACCAAAAGTCAGTTCACCACACTCTCTCTCACTTGGTGTGGGGGAGGGTTGTTATTGTTCTGGTAAATGAGAGAGTCTCTATAAATACTCCCAAGGCTTCCTTCTCTGCCTCAACCACCAATCAACAGTCACTGTTCAGCTGAGCAGCTGAGAGAGGGCAATAAGCCTGAGTCAAGGCTAAGGGGGGAGGAGTGGGGGAGGGTCTGACTCAAAACCCAAGGCAGGGAAGAAGTGGGTGAGGGAGTTTTGAAGAGAGGGAGGAGGGAAGAAACCTGGTAACTGCCACTCACAGTCCTGAGGCCACGAGTGGGGGTGAGGCTGGAGTGAAAGCTTGGTGTGGATGGGAGGGTTGTCAGAACATACCACAATAAAAGAGCTTTCTAACAACTTTTGTGATTGTTTAGTCATAGTTTCAGAGTGACACACTTAATTGACCAGTAAATGCCCACTTGCTTTAAAAACCCCAGTATTTGACATCCGACAAAGTAAAATTAGAGAAGATTCAAGGATGTTAGATTATGCAATATTATTGAAATCAATATCACTATTATTTCCAGGCAGTAGCATCGAAGGGCAAAAAAGTTTTTCATAACAGCCACTTTGAAAGTTATTGGTGCGCTGACAGTCTTCTGAGGAGGGGATTTATAGTGCTGCCAAATGATTACTTGAAATGACCATGCTTGTTTGTTTTTTTCAAAGCTACAGAAACTGTTAGGAGGAAATCCCCCTTTAATTCTGATGTCACAAAGATGTGGGCGGCAGGAGAGTCCAGAGGTTGCTCATTTATGGTTGAAACTGACAATCACGCCATGTTTACATAGTAATTGTCCAGGTATGTGGAAGAGTGACAGTGAGGTGGGGTGTCAGCATCTCCCTCAAGCCCCCGTTTGTTATTCATCACACTATGTCTGGATGCTCTGAGCCAACACAATGTGTGCCTCATTGGAGAGACGCTCCAAAGTTGTGCTTGTTTATCCCCATTTGTCTCATTATCATCCATTATCCAGCCCCACCTCCCTGCCTGGCAGCAGATTTTTCACTTCCAAGTCTGGCCATTTGGAACAGGTTTAAATGCTTTTGCCTTATTAACTTGTAATATGACTTTCTTAAAGCATACAAAGACTTGACTAATAGGACAGAAGTTGTCAAAATTTCCGACAAAGAAAGTTGAAACCAGGACCGGTGCTGCCACTGAAAGAACTTACTTGCTATTGCTGAGAATTCCCAGCTTACTAATCATGATAGCATACTCTCCTGTGATGACTTAATGCAAGCTATGCAAATAGGACCTGGAGTTCTCCCTGGTTTCATGTATCCAGTCTTGGCTCATTACCAAGTAATGTCAGTCATTTACAGTCAGCACCACTAGCCCACTGCCTGCATTTCCAGGCAACACTGTTCTTCAGCATTTACTAGCCTGAGGGATCATTGCAGATACAAACACTAATCATGTCCTGTTCACCGCACTTCCTGCCTTACAGCCACTGATGACGTTTCCAGTTACCTCCAGGAACATGTACAATACAGCCCAGGAGCGCAGGGGGGGGTTGTGAGGACTAAATGGACAACAAGAGCCAGCACAACCTGTCAAACATGTATCTATTATGGAAAGAGGGAGTGGGAGAGAGTGGAAGAACACAGTGATGATGTGAAGAATGACCTATTAATCATTCATTATCTCCCAGCACTGTTAATGAGGTGACGACTCTTAAATAATTAGCAATGTGACTGAAGCATATTTCCATAGCAGTAGCCTGAGGACGTGGAGGGCATTGGGGACGGGTGGGGAAGGGAATATGGGATGCACCAGGCACAAAAAAGAACAGCCCCCACACCAGCTTAGCAAACAATAACTGTCCTGATAGGGGGCTCTGGGAGGCATGGACAGCCAGATAGAGCTAGACAGAGGAAAAGAGAGATAATAAAGCTATACGCAATATTGAGACAAGAATGAGCCATGCAGGAAATAACACACTGAAATAGTTATGTTTATATATAGTGGGCGTTTAAGTTGTTCACCCAGCAGCCTTCATTATCCCTCTGTCTCATTTCAAGAGGGGCAGGCCAGGGCCTTCAGGCTTTTCTAACACACAAGTCAACGGGGAACTGTGGCCGGCTAGCACCCCAGCCTGCTATGGGCCTATTCATCTTGCACAAAGCACACAAAAGAGCAGACCATGAGCCACATTCTTGACAT
>OOFC01029915.1:0-53240 GCA_900323345.1 Pseudochromis fuscus | reverse complement strand
CAGTTTTTTGTTAAAAAAAAAAAAAAAAAAAAGTTGTGATCACCCAGTTGTGATGTGCAATTTTGCCACGAGGAACTGAAACACCTACACTAACCAAACAACAGTGTTGATGTGTTGGAGCAATTTCAAGAACACTTTTGAAACGTTTTGCAGTTAAGAGTTGCAAAAAAAAAAAAAAAAAAAAAAAACCCTAATAAAATGCTGTGGTTCTCTTTTAATATTTCATAAATGTGCCGCTGAGCCGAAAGCATCACATATACATGATAAAAAGTAGAAAATCAACAATAGGCTTGGTGGACAAAGACGTGTTTATTTGACTGTGGCAGCAGGCCAAACATAAGCTCATTTCCATCCTTTACCAAAAGGACAATGATGGCATTATCACTGAAATGGGATGAGGTGCCACAAGCTACCTCCTGTCGGGATTTCCTGACAATGCGGTGACCGCGACACACACTTCCTCACACACATGCACAGCACACGCACGGATACACCGCTGCCTATTTTGATGGGATTTGATGGACTTATATTCCACTCCAGCGAGGCTGACAAACGTGTGACGCTCCTGCCACCTGTTATCAAGGCGGGGACCGCATCACATGACTGCTTGACTGGTGATACACATGAGTCATGAACACGAGAAAGGCAGCTCAGAATCAGTCATAGCTGTCTAGATTTACCGGCTACCTGTAAGTTATTTAACAGGAGCGTGTGAGTGTGTGAGTGAGTTATTCTCTTGCTCAGACATCAAGCTTTACGTGACTGATAAAGTGACGGTTTCTATACCCGACTGAGGTGTCAGGAATGCAGTTTTTGACACAAAACGAAATGAAGTGTGTAACGGCAAAAGCACTTTTCTTTTATCTATCGCAACACCTCTACTGCGACAAACAGGAGAGTCTTTGACAGTAAGCTTTTTCACTGTCAAACCATTTGATCTCCAAAAGGGCCAGATGAATGCATTTCTATAGGAGGCTCTTTACCAACAAAGCACCAGCTTGCTTGGTTAGATCAAAACATGAAAAAAAAAAACTTCTCACAGCATAGGAGTCTTTGTTAGTGTCTCCATCTGACTCATTTCTTTGTTCCCTGTCATAATACAGCCATACCTAAACCCATCAAGGCTTCTCAAAATCCCTGCAGCATGTATGGGAAGCTGCGGAAATCAATAAGCTTCAAGTGCTAAATTGTTTGCTAGCGATTGATCGTGTAGAATCTACATCTCTGTTATTCAATCCCACTAATAACAGCCAATTATTGTTTCCCTTGCTTCAAATCCCAGACTTTGGGTCCCCCCCTCCACCACCACCAGCACCACCACCACCTCGCCTTGATTTGATTCCAAAGAGACACATCTATATATTGATGCCTTGCTTGTTTTCCTTAGCAGACCTTTTGCAGGTGTGAGGGTGAATACATAATTACTGTGTGTGTGTGAGGGGATAGTGGTGGAGATACCTGCATGTGAACAGGCACGTGAGCCACCATCGCCGGCCATCACGGTCATGTTTCTCGCTGTTGACAGCTATAACTGTGCGCACACAGTCAAGTCTAATCAGCGTGCCAGACCAGTGAATACGCTCCCTTCTGCCTGGCATGACATGACCTTTAGATACTGGTAATGCATTTATACATGATAAAACCCACTGGTCCATGACTGCAAAAAAAAAAAAAAGACACAGTTGGTCGCAGATTTGAGAGCTGTTGTTCAGTTAAACTGTGAGACACTAATTGAAAGAGAGGGTCAGACAATGTATAACACATAGTCTGTAACACATGGCGAAATGTTCTTCACTGCACACTGTAATAAAAGCTGGGGAGCTGTATGAGTCCTGAGTGATTAGATTCATCCTTCATGGGTTGATGTGACCTAATGCTTTAAGCCCAACATAAAAACAGGAAAATAGCCAAGGGGGCATGTGCAGGGGGCTGAAAGGCAATGACTCCCCTTGTGCCAGGCAACAACTTATATTTTGATTTTTCTGCGTGTGTACAGTTTAAACAAGCAGAATACACGACGTGAACATTACAGATCAGCTTTTTGATCACAGCTAGGGTAGGTGTTTTCTTTCAGTCCCATCGCCCAGTTAATCAGCTGTTTGCTTTATTCAGCACAGGTAAATGAGGAGGGTATGGATTTTCTCATCACGCTCTCGGAAACTAAAATGAATACGCGCATTTCCTTAAATGTTTAACTATTCCAGTAAGCGTTTGTCTGGAGAGGTGGATTTATATCACCTGCAGCATTAATCCTGACATGAATCACAGTCTGCAGCTTTCAGTGGAAGTAGCTGTGGAGGTGAGTAGCAGCGTCTGAGCAGTAAAATGACAACAAATGATGGAGGACAGCAGCAAGATTGTTGACTAACAGAAATTCAAACTAAATAGCATATTATTAAGACAGGGAAAAAAATCAAACAGTGTAAAAATAATGAAAGCAAGCATCACATTAGTCTATCTCCTTGATGCTCAGCTCATTTGTTAGAGCCTCTCTGGCCATTTCGCTTAATTCCCATCTTAATTAAGGGTCTATCCACTGTCTGCGATATGCATGAAACTACTCCCCACTGTTTCAGAGACGACCGCACAACTTGAACAGTGTGATGCAACAATTTACCATGTGCGGAAACGAGCAAAGCCAATCAAAACAAGTATTACAGAGAGAAGTGCAATCTTCTACAAAACCATGTTTTCAGTGTAATAACAAAGCAAAAAACGATACATCCCCTCCATATTGGAGGGATGGTGATTACCATATCAATATTTGACGGCTTAGGTGAGTACTTTATGGGTTTTACTGACACTCTGACTACGTCGCTGAGGGAAACACTGCTGGTGTAGTCTCCCCAGACTTTAAGGCTTCAAGTGGGAATGCTCGTAAATAATGTTAGTGCAGTGTGCTTGTGTGTTTTGGGGGAGGGGTCACGGGAGCTCGGGGCATTGATCAGCGGTTATACAGCGCATATTGTTAGACTTGGCATTGCATATGCACGCGTGTGTGATTGTGCACACATGTTATATTGTATCACAGGCCACAGTGTCCCATCTTCCTCCCTTTTCTCTGCTCGTCTATCCAATGAGACCCCCACTCTGCTTCTCCAGCAGGCTTATCTTGCCCTGCCGTTCATTCTTGTGAGAAGAAGCACTCGGCAGAAAGAGACATCTGCTCAGTGAGAGAATGCCCTAATTATTCATGACCATTTAACCATTCAGGATTTGGTCTGCGTGGCATATGTGGTGTTTCTCATAAGTGTGTGTCAGCTACACTTGTTAATGGCAGCTTCATTACGGGTATTTTGTATCTTGTACCTCCAAATAATCACAACACAGCGCACAATATTTACTTGCTGGCGACCAGTTGTTGGTTTATTATAAGTCGGGACGAAATGTGTTTGTTTGCTGGAAAGAAAAAAAAAAACATTCACCCACAAAAATAATGGAGACTGTTTTGTGCTTTCTGTCCTGATATTTCTCGTAATTGGCTGCAGTTTAGTTGTTTGGATGTCTCCTCTCAACCCTGTGTGACATCACACTGATACGTCTATTGTTAGGCGCTCTGTGTTTCTCAGGTGCGTTTGGGGAAATGCTCCCTTGAGAGGAATTCAGACCTACACAGACAAATGGCCAAAGTGCTCTCCAAATGTGTGTTTCTTTTTCTTTTTCTTTTCTCCTTCTCCTGTATTTTCCCCTCTGTATTTCACTTCGCAACAAACACACAACAACAACAACAGGAGCCTGTCTCCACCGTAGCCGTGGCCACGTAAATCAGCCCGGCCAGCATCATCTGTTCCCAGCTGTTTACCTCCAGCCAAACAAAGGAGTCTGCCTTTTTGTTGTCGCTGGGGTGGAGTGCTGCGTCGGCTAAGGGCTGTTATTCAACAGTGCACGCTGCTATCCATCCCCCTCACTGAAAAGGCCAATTCAACACAGAGAATCAATGGAATGGGAGAGGAGACAAGGAGGGAAGATGTCAATGTGGGGGTTGTTGGACACTTAGAAACTATAAGCAATCCTTCTTTCCCAAAGGAGCCCCCGACAGACCGGGCACAAAGGAGGCACATCACAAGCAAACGTGAAAAGCAAATAAATAGTTGCGCATCCCCTCTCTCCTCAGCTCAGGTGTATGCAGGAGCTGTTCTCCGGGGAGGAGGGGGTTCATTTTGTGTCTCCAGAGGAGGCTTAGCATGCGCCTGTAGGAGCTGCGAGGTCTCGTTTGCATCTGCAAATGAGACAGAACCCGGCTGGCCCGTGTCACCTTGGCAACAGGCCATCAGCACCTCCCTCTTTGCTATATTAGCAGCCATGGTTGTCTGTCTGCTTGTCAGTCTGCACCCTGCCTCCCTCCATCCCTCCACTGCCGGTCTCATCAGCACAACAGCAGCAGTAGCAGTGTCTACCTGACTAGACCCATAGGATTAAGCATCTCCCTAAATCTTTCATTGAGTTCGTCAAATAGAGACAAAAAACAGCATTATAAAAGATGAATGCCCCCAGCTTTTGTGGGTGTACCAGTGAATCCGACTCAAAGCAAAGAATTGGCAGCAGTAACATGCTGTGGTCATGAAATTTGCATGGCGTGTCTGTGCCAAGTGATGAGAGGCTGGCAGCCTGAGTTCTTTAGGTTTGTTTTTTTTATTTTATTTTGCATAATGTGTGATGTTGATCATTTAGGAGTGTGCCAACAAGTTGCATGCAGACACCAGACAGGTCAGAAAAGTCTGTGGTGCTCAAACATTCAAAGCTTACTTAACTCTGCTTTTCAATTATCTTCACTATTGATCTTCAAGGGGTTTCTAATGTGTTGGGTGCACTGTTGAAAGTGAGCTGCTGCTTCAGCGTCATGTGACAGAGCAATCAGCAACAAAATGTGGCACATTGTGTTTCTCGCTTCCTCTTTGGAGCACTATTTTTAAAACACACAGGGATACTCAACACTGTCTAACAAGAAATGGTCTGCCACAATTTACACCTTAATCTCTATTGTTGTTGGTACTGTAAACTATTCAGTAAAAGACATTGTGTTTCTTTCTTTCTTTCTTTCTTTCTTTCTTTCTTTCTGCTCTCCCTCTAAGCTTCTGCCTCCCCTCCCCCACTTATAACACGCCACACGCTTCCTGTTTACTCTTGATACAACTGGAAGGGAAGACAAGAAGACTGCTCGGTTTGGATTTGGCTCCTCAGATTTTTTTTTTTTTTACCAAAGACATTCACAACAAGCACAATCACAAATACTGTGAAGTCACTTTGTGCCAGTTTCACCTCACTCTTACATAAATGCTTTAAATACTGGAAAGTTTTAATAATTTAAAGTAAATGTCAAGATATGAGTCAAACTCTGCTTGAAATTCACCATGTTCTTACTTCTTTATATTCACAGGAACACTGCCATGCAGATATGAAATCACATTGTATGGAAATTTATTTCTTAAGTAAAATATTTATTACAGTTTTTAACTGTGCAGCAGCTGGTTTTAACATTTTCATAAAGCACATTTGTTATGTGAGAAAATGAATCCATGTGTTGTTTTTCCTCAAAGATGACTGTTTATCAGCTCTGCACTAATTAAATGAAGGGTTTTCATTAATGTCACTAATAACTGAAGAGCTCCTCTGGCCACTGGTATCACCACTCAACAAAGACCTTGTCATGACACTTGGTCATGATAATTTACCCTGAGTGTAATACTTAGATGTTAATGTGACCTCTTTGGGTATTCATGTAAAAACAGAGTCCAACACCTCCTGACCTTTGAGCCTGCGAGTGTGGCGTGCTTGTGTTTGCCTTGGCGACCAGTGTAATGCTAGCCCCAGCTCTGCGGCCACAGGGTGTGTAACTTAATCACGTCCGGTGTGATTGGCAACACTGATGAATGTCCACTTTGTTTGCACAGCCCATTCATCCACCCCCCCCCACCCCACTCTCATGTTAGATGCAACCAAGACTAAATCTAATTAAACAAGGCCACTGACGCTCCCCACCCCCCACCCAGTGCTATTTCATCAGCAACGAGGAAGCCGCGGTTCGTGTGTATACTGTAGCAAGCACGATTCCTTGTATTTATCTCTAACTCCGACACAAGGATCAGCTCTCTCACACATGTGACCCATTTTTCTGACATCCTGTAGGCAATGAGCCACACCTCCGGCTGCCTTGTCTGATTCTTCATCACAGGTCACAGCACTTTTTTATGGGTCCTGTGGAGTGAAGCGGCTCCAGTGCTCATTGACTCTTTGTCATTGTGGTGGGATCATCTTTAGTCATGAAGACAAATTGGAAATGGATCAATGCAGAGTAAAGTAGTGACAAGAGAGGGTCCTTGTGTCCTTTTCCTTTTCAATTCAACGTCCTTTCCTTATAGATGCCCTTGTTGGAACAGATCCATGTCCATCCAGTGCAGCTGAGCTGTCCAAGATTATGAGATATAATAGAATATCCTCAATATAGGAAAAAAAAGGTGCTATCTGGACTCTACGATAAAAGTCCAGAGGCTAGAATGGCACAGGGTTATCCTTATTATGCAAATGAAATCAATTAGTCCATGTAGATAATGCAAATGACCAACGTGCCACATGAACACAAATGCACATAGATGTTAAGTAGTTCAGCCACAGAGCCATACATTATGTTAGCACCTTAGGACAAAGCACATACATGGATGACAACACAAACATTAAACATAAATGACAAAAAAATACAATAACTAAAAGATCCAGGAAGCTACTAGGAAGAATGGATCCAATTTATCAGTTATAATTTCTAGTCTAGAAACATTAGTATATAATTTTACTACATTTGTATAGTTGGTTTTTTTTTCTGGTGAAAAAGTAACATTTAGATTTTTTTTTTAAATCTACCATATTTTCCAGACTATTGAGCGCTCCTGTCTATAAGCCGCCATTGAATTTATTGAACAGTTTCATGTGGTCCACTCTGACCGGGTCTGATGTGACGATGCTAAATGTATCGGTGGTGTGAAGCTTGCTAGCTTGTAAAAAGCCAACAAGCTTCATGCAGCCAATACATGAGAAACACCGGTGTTTAAGTTCAAAGCGTCAGAAAAAAGTAGTGGCTTATAGTCCGGAAAATACCGTAATAATCATGTTGTAACTTGCTTATATGGGTAACAATTAGTTAGGGGACTTTGCTACATAATTTTTTTTTATTGTTTATTATGGTCTTATAGCACTAGTTCAGATGACTTATCAACTTATCAGCTTCTTTACATAAATCAACTGGCAGCCATTGTTCATCCGGTATCAATATGAGTGTGCATGAGTTTTCACCACAGTTCTCACCTAATACCATTGTGATAGTAGAAACATTGCAGTGCAACGAAAGTATCACAAGTCAAATTGGCACTCTGAGCAAAATGGGGCTTTCTCAGCGTCGCATCATGTCTAAACTGGAGGTTTCTCAAAGGCAGCGCATGGCACTCTAATACCCTTTGTAGACATAAGTAGTATCCAAAGCACGATCCGGCAGACCAAAAGTGAGCGCGCCATCAGAAGATCAATACATCAAGCTTTGTTCGCTTAGAGAAAGAAAAGCAACTTCATCACAGATATAGAATTTTCTAAATAATAACCACAAGACTTCAACTAACTGAAGCCCAGTCAAAATAAGGCTGTCTAATAGTGATTTCAGAATGGATGAATAGCGTCTCAAAGCCTCTCCTCAGGAGGGGGACCAAGCCAATACAATGTGCTAAGGCATAGCAGCCATTCACAATGGATGACCAGAAAAAATTGTGAGTTTCTGTTAAATCCAAGTATGAGATTTATGGCAGAAGCAGGAGGGTATTTTTAAGAAGACGACCAGGAGAGAGAATGATACCACAGTGTATTATCCCAGTGACAGTGAAACATGGTGGTGGGAATATTCAGGTCTGGGGATGTTTCACCTACTCTGGCAAAAGCATCAGTCCATTCTTCACAAACTTGCTGCACCTTCTAGTCTGATTCTTTAAGGAGAAGGAGTCATACTCCACCACCATAATGATCCCAAACACACCTCAACGCTTTGCAAGAAGCACTTGAAGATCAAAGAAGACCAAGGAGTCGCTGAATGTTGTGGATTTGTCGCCTGCCTGACCTCAGTGCCATTGAGTGTTCATGAGGGCTCTTAAAAACCGAGGGAGCCAAACCTGACATCACAAGGAGCTCTGGAGCTCTGGGGGAAATGTCACCTTACATATAGCTTGTGTGCAATCAAGGGTCCGTGCCAGCTCAAGTCGATGCTGTAATTAAAGCAAATGTCACCTAATGTATTTCAAAATTCATGCGCATTTTCCAAAGACTGATTATCTCAGATTACCATCCGTAAATTCACACAACTTGAAAATAGATTTATCTACAGTAAGGTGTCAACTGTCTTTCCCAACAAACTTCATGTACGTAGCTTTCCTATCTCCGTAGAAAGCAATGTAAAACTGGAGTCAAGTTCTTTGTATGTTGGACATATACTTGGTAAATAAAGCTGATTCGGATCATTACTTTGATTTTACATATGGCTATGGTCAAAATCTCTGTAATGAACTTTAATGGAAATGACAAAACCAACCAGGGGTTACATGTTGTGCACACCCATGTCAAGGCGGGTCGATCGATTTGCACAGTGTAAGCAAAAAAAGTGGCAGCTTCTGGCCATGCAGAAAATGTAGGTTAAGACAACAAACAAGACTGATAGAAAATCACAGTGTCAGCCCAGTTTAGAGCTTTAAATGTGGAAGGTCCTGCAGATAAATACAGATGGACAGTGGAGAAGTGGCTGCCTCTTTTGTTCACTGCTGAGCTGATAGAAGCAGAACAATGGCATTAAGGCGGGAGAGGTACACTGAGCAAACAAACAAGAAGCTAGCTTTCTCCTCTTGCTCTGCTCTCTTGACCTAAAGGCCAGAAAGTGGCCTCACAGAACCCGTTCTTAAGATGTATTGTCTGACCAGCTGATCACGTTGGTAATCAATTATTTATAGTCATTACAAAGGGCCACACTGGAAGGTGGAGGTGGGGGAGATGCATTATCGTTTAAAAACAAGTATCACAGGTCACATTTTCAAACTATCTCTCCTGGGAGATCTTGAAAAAAGAGCTAGAATATGATGTACAACAGATCTTTCCTCTTTCATCTCAGCACGACTGGCCAATCACGGTCTGCAGTAAGTGTGGATGTCGTATTGCTGGTGACGAAAAGTAACCACAATTGGTCAACGCAGACTCCCCATATCAGATGGTGGAAATGTATGTGCAGGGGGGTGGGTAGGGAGTTTCCAGCTCTCTTGAACCATCCGTCTTGCAATTCGGACAGAGCATAAATCCTGCTAAAGTGACAGCAGTGATAGCTTTTCTGTGAGAGCTCAGTATTTATACATAAGCTTTGACTGGAAGAGGACGGCTCCGTAAAGCAGTTAGCTGATATTTATTTCCCCCCTGTGAAAGCAACACAAGCTTACAAGGCTCAGCAGTCAGCACACTTTTACAGCATGCGTAGCTTCCACGGTATTTAATGAGAGCAGAGTGGGGTTGCCAGGGGTGACCCAGGTGGGATATACACACAATCAGTTAAGGGACATATCTCTTCATTTTGTGCTATGTCCCCACATACAGACGACACTCAAGCCTGACTGGCTGAGTACACACATGTGGTGTTAGGGTATTGGACGGAAGAGAGTAAAATAGAATTTATCCCCCATTTAGACTCAGGGACAAGGTGCGATCCATATGGGTCAACCTACGTCAGCTGACTCATTTTCACAGGTTTGGATCCAAGTTGGATGCCGCCTTGCTTTCGTGACCTAGCGTTGCTGTTGGGCATATAAATAAATTCGCACCATCTTTTAAATGTCATATAACTGACTGGATGAGTAAAGGTTCAGCACAGAGAGAAGGAGTAATGGAGAAGGAGAGAAAAACATCAATCATGTAAACGGACAAATCATTAATATGGAATCATGTGTATCTTATACAAATCAAGAGTGTGAGATCAAAGGGTGTAAATCCCCTTGTTTCAAATTTAAAGATCCTTGACATAATCTTGACCTGAGCAGAGTGATGACCATCTTTGAACATGTCCATTAAATACATGCAAAAGCAGAAGGACATACAAATGACTCAATGTGGCTGGTTTTCCACTTAAATCGGTGAGGTAATTATGCAGAAAAAAACCCAAAAAACTTTTAAATTAAAGTTTGTTTCTAGCTCAATTCACAGCCCAAACTGTCCTTGGAAGACTGCTGTGAGTCTGGATGACAATAACAAAGTAATGCGCGCTGATAAGGAGCAGCGAAGAAGTGAAAGCCTGAAGGTCAGTCCTGGTTGTGCTGGGAGCTCCCAGAGCGCTGAGGATTCTGCTGACATCCGCCGTCTTTGTTCTGCGTAATTGGCTAAAAGACTGAGCAACTATATTTACACATCCCCCGAAGAACATTAATTACTGACTGAGAGAGAAAGAAGCAGCATCACTTTGCTGGTAGTTGCACATATGAATGTTTATTAAGGCTGGTAGATGATATACTTTCCCCCTCTACCATTTAATATTATGCACAGGCTTTAGATGGATTAAATAAGCTTAATAAGCGTGAATCCTCACTTACACATATGTGATTGAGATGGAGCCTGAATCGAATCAGACATGATTTAAAGATGACAGCTGATATGCTCTTTACAAGACATAACAACAAACGCTACACATGTAACATGACAGATAAGGTTTTAGTTTTCTTCATCTGCTTCCACTGCAGGTGAAGATTTCCTTCTTTGCTAGATTGCCTCTTGACAGGAAAAGGTCTTATCTGTTGCATTCAGCTGTGGATTGCCGGGATGAAATACAAATAGCAGTAGGAAAGATAGAGCTATCAAGAAAAAAATACTAGTCATGCTCTCACTTTCACACATAAAAGTCTCTTTGGCCACATTGTACCATGGTCCATTGAGACTATTGCCACAGTTGGTATCTGTGTCTGCTGTAGGATGGTTTTTCTGTCCCTGTGTAACCCTTTCTCCTGTAGAGCATGTGTATTTATTTGTCAAGTTTCGGAACAACAATTTGTTTTTTTCAGGCCAGAAATAAACGTCAAGTCAAAAAATGTTAATACAACATAACTACACTTTGTTGATTCACAGCATGTATTTATTCTTCCTCACTATTGTGTCTGTTATCGCAGGTGACGTGGTTAAGACAAGAGACAGATTGTGGACCCTTGGTGTTTGGTGAGTTCTGGTGT
The DNA here is from genome assembly GCA_900323345.1 of Pseudochromis fuscus. NCBI lineage: Eukaryota > Metazoa > Chordata > Actinopteri > Pseudochromidae > Pseudochromis > Pseudochromis fuscus. The sequence continues at coordinate 42,021 of OOFC01029915.1, read as the reverse complement.
TTTGTTTTGTTTTTTTACAATGGTTTGCATGTTGGTCCTCAAAATGTAATACAATTAAATATAATTCCCACCAGAACTGACAGTAAGTTTGCTAAAGATTCAGTCATGTTTAAGACATGTGTCTTTCGGTACACTACTTTTCTCCAGACTGACATATTTTACAAACTTGTAGAGATATTAATCAAATTGTGGGCCCGCTGACTTTTACTCAGGCTTCACAACCAGATCAAAGATTTTGCTTTTCATGTAAAATATTTCAACATCTACTACATAAATTAGTACAAAAAAAATTACTCCAGACATCCATGGCTCCCAGGTGATGAATCTTAATTACTTTGGTGACTTTTGCCACCATCAGCTGGAATTTTTAATTTGCCTGGTTTGGTTTATGACCAAATACCTGCAGAACCAACGTCACTCCTGTCAGCCACAGAACAACTTTGTATTCAGTGCTAATTAGGAAGTGTGTACTCAGCACATCTCTATCTAACTAATTAACCCTTACACACTGTTCAGATTTGATGCCTTCACTGTAAGGTTCAGGTTATAATAAGTGTCTATATCAATTTTTGAACCTCGGATCTATTTAGAATATAGCCTATCTACATTAATAAATGACATTAATAAATGGATGATTAGTCCTTAATTTATGTTTCAGAGAGCAGTGACAGTGTCCATTTATTGCAGTCTATGCACTGATTCTCAAACTGTGGTACGTGGACCACCAGTGGTACGCAAGCTTGTTCTAGTGGTACGTGGAAGAAAGTCATAAATATTTGTTGAAAAAAAAATTGAAAACATACAATATTATCAAAATAGTACAAAACTTAGAATTAAAATACATAAAACATTAAATTCATGACTGATCCTCATGTTGGGAGTAAGCATGCCTCCTTCACAAACTGCCCATAGCTAACAGAGTAACCCTTTGCTACTGTATGTTCAGGTTGGTCATAATGGTGGTACTTGGACAGCTTGATATTTTCTCAGGTGGTACACACTGTAAAAAGTTCCCATAAATACTCACAGTCATGGCATGCACAGTTTCACAGTTTCAGGAGTCCCTAAAACCACAATTTGTATTGATTTGATAAAGGGAAATGAAAGTAATTTGAATACATAATGATCAAATTTGGCCTGACACAGCCTCAGTGTACAAACAGTTTTAGCAGCTGTATGGAAGTTTAAAATTTGTTTTAATTTTTGTGTATTTTGGGTCCATTTAGAAAAACATCATCAAAAAGGAAAATGACATTTCTGGTATTTTTACAGCTCTCAAATGTCAAAGTTGGTCAAATTTGACCCAAACAGTACGTAATGGTTGAATCATATTAACAAACTAAAACAAACACACTCCTACACACAGTGTGTTTGTACAGGGGTCGGTCACGTGCGTACCTCGGCCCAAAGAGAGGCCTCACCTTTTCCTGCTGTTCTGTTTGTATCCTGCTTTTTTCCATAGAAAATACATTTTTGTAGGAGTATCCTGTTGTGACCCCGTACTGTATGACTGTAAGTCTGAAACAGTCATGTTGTTGTGGAAGGAACTGTGTGCGTTTTCAGTACTGGGGATGTCTGTCTGGGACCTTGTTAACCACTTCCTGTTATTGTCTGCGACAGGATATGGATGGTCACTACATCGCAGACGTTCAATAGCGTACTTTCAGTTTTCCCGTGTGTGTGTATGTGTGTGTGTGTATGTGTGTGATTAGACTTTGCAACGGATAGGCACAAATAACCCAACCCATTCAGGAAACAAGTCGGGGGGGAAAAAAAGACCAGATCAAAAAGCCAACAAATAAAATGTGCTCACGGTCACTGTAAACAATAACTGCAACTTTTACATTGAATCGGGCCAATTTACCAGCAGAACTCACTCAGAAAGCAATAGACTAATCATTTGTGCATCAAAAACATTGCACAGGGGTAATACACTTCACAGCACAGCCCACGGCAGCTTTAATCATCTCCGTTCATTTTAGTATAATACATTTACAGAAGAGCCTTCAGAGGTTAGTTTCAAAAGGCATTTGATTAAGTATAATGCTATCGGAAATACAATAGCAGCACTTGACCAGACAGCAAGAAATGTAGCAAGGGAATTGTGATAAAAGGCAGCGGGAATGCGAATAATCTGGATCATCAAGCTATTTGTCTGATACTTCACACTGGAATTCTGATGAAATACTACACAGAGGGCTGAGCAATAGAGCAGTTTGGATGATGCGACAGTATTACTCACAGCAGCAAGACACCTGTGACTTGTAAATAGGACTGAAAAAGACAACGTTAGAGAAAAACCATAGCTGCATGGGGACTTAAAAATCTCATCTGTAAAAGTGATCTATGACACTCCAAGACCCCAATCCTTCACCTCGTGGTTCTCCTGTCACTAAAAATGATGTGCCTGAGCAAGGAAGGAATAATTGGGATTTTTTTTTTTCTTTTTTTATTCGCAGGCTTTAGAAATAATTTCTGAACCACAGAAAGGGGAAACATGTCATTACCTTGGGTTACTATGCTTCACAAATCTTTTAAGTTTATAATGTGTGACCAGTTCAGCTTATTATTTGGAGTAACCAAGAGTGGTGATGCAACTGGATGCAACAGCCCAATCATTTCCCAAGGCACATGTTTTTACACCCGCCTTTTATTTGTCTGAAATCCACATTGTTTTTATTTATTTTTTGAATGTTGTTGTTTTGGTCGTACACTATCATACTCATACCTGAAGCCTATTGACACAGGTATCGTGCATGGTGTTTAATGTTTTTAATTGGTTTACTTTACTTTAATTTATCGGAAAATGGTGCCTATTATCGCACAAGCTGGAATAGTGAAGGAGAATATTGAAGGAGACAGACAAAACTGACGGAGGGTGGAAGCGTAAAAGGGAGAAGGAAAACAGTTCTTGCTGAGGAGGATAGGGAGTTGGCTGATGTAATTGAGATAGAATGAGATGGTATCAGCACTGGGGTCGCCATGAATAAACAGAGGGAGGGCACTGAGGACAACCGAGTGTGTGAAGGAGAAAGAGGCCAATCCCGTGCGTGTGTGTGTGTGTGTGTGTGTGCGTGTAAGCATTCTCCTATATGCCTTTGAGCATATGTGTAGCTTGCATGCATGCCCATCTCCATGTGTGTGTGTGTGTGTGCGTGAGGATCATCTTAGTGATGGGGGAGGGGAAGCCTTCGCTTTTAAGCCCTGGAACTGGATGACTGACTGGTGCTTTCCCCTGTGGAGTGCTGGCTGTGTTTGTGCTGCATGGAATAAAGACCTCGCTCTCCGGGAACACCCAGGGGACCGTCACCTACACAAAACACCATCACACACAGTGTTGTCCTCTCTTTGTCTCACCCACACGTCTGTCTCCCAAATGTATTTACTCAAACTCCATGCACTCGTGCACACATGTCTCACTGACGCATCGCCCACATCGACAACAGCTAGCGCACAATGTACGTGACAGCTGAAGGGGGGTGATCATGAGAGACATACTTTATGAATATGCAATCATCAAGAATTTGCAAATAAATAATCGCACTTTCTACAACATGCTTGGAGCGGCGTTTACACATCTTCATGATATAAACTGCATCAGGTTATTTGTCAGAAACACTCATCAGGGGATTGACTTTTAGATACTTTTATGTAAGATGTAAATAAGGCTTAAAGATCACAATACTTTAGTGCCTACGAACGCATGTGTGACTTGAGAAAGAAATATCATAAAATTGATTTCTGAGCAGATTTAGTTACTGTTCCCTCCCCCCGGTTGATAATAAAAGGGACGCTGGACACAGTTTTGCTCAGATGGCTTTACACAAGCTTTGATACATATCTCATACCTCCAATAGCGCCATTTTCTGTGGTTAATCTGATGGCAATAAAACATGACAGTCTCATCATAACAGCAATCTTACCAGATTGGACGTAGCAACATTTTTATATCACTTTCAACATGGAGCAAGTCTCTGAATAAGTGTAGTTACACAGAGAGGGTTTTACCTCGTGTGCCTACCAAATACACCAGCCTCAGAAGTGATGCTTGTAAAGTGAAGCTGAGACCTAAACCCAGACATCATTAGGAAGTGACACGTTTGACTGCAAAGGCGAACTGTTTCAGATTTTTTTTTGACACTTTTGACACACTAGCGAGGATATTTTGCAGAAATGGCACAAAAGAAATTGGTCCAACGCCAGGATCAGACAGCTACTTTTCGCCCTCTAGCCGAGTATAAAATAACTAGGCAGTTTAATAGGGCTGTAATGGTCACACATTATGCTTAACTTCCTGTACTGTCTAGTTTTGTGTGTTAGACTTCTTTATATTGTGGGTGTACCATCGTTTTTTATTGCGGCAGTCTTCGCCATGTCTAAAATAACACCCGGAGGAACATTTACAACGTAAAAGTTACACGTCTTAAATGACACAAAGTTACGTAATGTGACCTATACAAGTACTGTATGCAGCCTTGTTTCCAACAAGTAGTCCTGAATGGATGTGATGATCTGCTTTTGGAGCTTTAACAAAGACGTCTGACAGTCAGCTCTCTGACAAAGCAGCGCTGTCATGGTACCTGGACACTTGCACAATGTTTTAGCACATTGTCAAAAAAAATCCTTCAACGGGACAAACCTGTGTCTCTGCAACCAAGAAGACATGAAAGGTTGTAGGAAAACATTAGTATTTGTTTGTTGTGATGAGTACAGAATTATATTTAACACACAGGCTGTAGACAAAAGATGGATGTAAGCATGTCACCCATTGGTTTGTGGACCACTGTTGAGTTTGGTAGTTTTTGGAGCTAGAAGTGACATCGTTTGGATAAGAGGGAGGAGCTCGGCAGAGGCTAGGGGCGGGTCTAACACAGCATTCAAACTACGTCTCTCTTCAGACTTGGCTGCTTACATCTGTCTCAGCTTGCCGGCTCACAACTGGACAGCTGAGACACACACACACCTGGTAATTACATGCGTGTCCAAACCGTCCTGTTGATCACTTCTGTTCGTATGTCATTACAGCAATGTTAGACAGCACAGTTATTACGTAACAACAATTTCCCGGGTGTTTTTTAAACCTATTTCCCTGGTGTGGGGTTAATAAAATTTATAGATAGATAGATAAATCCTTTATTGATCCCACAGTGGGGAAATTTGCAATTATCTTACCTCTTAAAGCCAGAAGAGTCCATCTGTGACCTGGTAACCTGATACAGATGTAATCAGCTAAGACCAGGTATAAGACCAGGCCTGTCAATCAAACCAGCCACACTGGGCACATTTTTGTTTCTGTTTAATCAAATTATTTTCATATTGACCACAAGGACACTGACAAGAAGAAGTTACTTCAGGGCTTCATTGATTTAATATTTCTTGAGTGAAGTTGATGATTTTTGGAATGGAAATCAATTGGAGCTACTTTGAAACTAGCATCTAGTGGTGACTGATGGTATTGCACATTTTGGTTCCACTTTTCAGATCCTGCAACTACATCCATCTTTTACATACAGTCTGTGCTTCAACAGGAATCTGCAAACTGCAATTCCAGGTGCAGTCTCAGAGGAAACACATTGTGTGAACTGTTAGATGAAATCATTAACGTGGCAACTGTAGATGAGGGAGGTTAAGGAAAAGTGGGTACACTAGGAAGTCTGGTAAATGTGTTTATCCAACAGGGAGCATGCAGGTTAATATTGCTCCACAGACATCTGGCTGAAGTTAGGTTACGGTTGCAACCTCCGGGTAGATTTTTAAATCAGATTAGTCAATTTAAAAAAGAATAATGGTACTAACAAGAAAGCACTGAGAGAGCACAAACCTCTGCTGAGGCATAGCTGTATGAAGGCTATAGGCTGAACAGTGTTGCCATCTTTTGGTAAAATAGCATCACTATCATGTTGAAACATTATATTAGTTTTGACCAACATTTTTCTGGTTTTCTTTGAGACAGGATCCCATCTTCTGATCTTGGTCAAAATGTAATGATTTGTTCTTTGGGTAATTCCCTACCTCTACCTCTATCTCTCTCTATATATAAAAAAAAAAATAAAAAAAAATAAAGCAACAACAATAACAAATCCCATCAAGAACTGTACAGTGTTTCAAATGGAGTAATACACAGAGGCAGACAAACTCTGTGTAAAACCATCACACTTTGGAGTAGATAATAAAATGATACTTCACTTGAGCAAACCAGTCTTTTCAGTGCCTCTGGGCTTCAGAAAAGATGCTGCAAACATCTCTGACACAGCAAGTTCACTTCTGAGTACCTCAGTCTGAAGTACTCTCTAACTTAAGACTGACTCATGCTGTGTACATACATGCCACAAACACACAACCACGTCCAAAACAGACACAGACATGTCCAGTGTGAAAGCAAGAATGTCCTGGCTAGTCTCCCTGGAAGCAGCCCTTGGAGGGCCTGGAGACTGAATGAGGCCTTTTGAGTCCTCTGTGGTGAGGGGCAGGTCCATTGTTAAGGACAGCTGGGCCTCTTGTTTCTTGCTTTCTCTCTGGAGGCAATGGGCACCCAATATGAGGAGATTGGGTTTCTAGCACCGACTCCCTCCCTACCCCCCACACATCTGTAGCAGCATTGACTGTGACTGTCTAGCCTTCCTCCAAGAGAGGCCACTTCTGGACTCTCATGGCATAAAAACAAAAACGTGTTAAGTTTGTACATACTGTCACAGTTTTTTTTATTTTATATTTTCAATAAATACCACACTGCAGAACTAAGTTGTTGCATTTGTTTTGCTGTAAAAGAAGCTGCTTTCATTAAAGTCTTGAAAAATGTCTTTCAATTACAGCAGTATCACTCCCAAGTGTTTCGTATGATGGTAAACCACTTGACTCTAGAGCAACTCAGCTCTTTATAAGATTTTTTTTTAACTTCTCAAACAACACACGCAGCTCTGAGCTCGTGCTTGTTGCCACATCTTGTCCACCTCCATCCCCCATCCTCCTCCACCCCTTTCCTTTTTCCCACACTCTCCTCCTTCCTACCCAGCCCGAGGGAGCACTGTGATTGGGTGAACCCAACTGCTCTCTGAGGAGTGCGCTCCGTCTGTCACTATCCTTGTGACAGGAGAGGGGAATGGAATAAAGCTCCCAAACTGGGCTATTAAAGGCTATTTTCATCCCTGCACGTCTGTTTCTGTGGGCTCATGCTCCAAATATAGATCTGGCACAAGTGACGCTAATGAAACATGTCCCCCTTTTCGCTGGTTTAAATCTACTTATGTAATCTCTTCCTTGCATCAACAGGAGCTGGCCATACCTCACCATCTGGGCCTGATCCTGCAGTTGTCGTCTCCTGTCACTGCTTTCTTTCCAGCTCATGCCCTGAGTTTTCGTCTCTCTCCTGTGGTTCTTGGAGGTCAGGTGCACGAGATGGAAAGTGGGAGTACAAGGAGGGTTTCCATTCGGATGAGGAGCACAATTCCAAGAAAAACATGCAGGGTGTGACCTACAAGTTCCAGCCAGCATCCTGTCATTCCACTACACAATTCAGGGGAGGGAGGTGACAAATCCCTAAGCCACTTTGTGTCAGATGCAGACACAAATAGAGTGGCGCTCCATGTGACAGATGCTGCGCACACACAGGGCGGTGTTAAAAAATCAATGACAGTTCAGTTCACCTGATGTTCTCCGCTTTGTTTCTCTAAAAAATAAATCAGCAAAAATAAATAAATAAGGCAGTTGAAAGAAAAACTGTCTGCATGGACTGGAATTCATCAGCAAGCTGTAATGTCACCAACACCCCAAAGACACAATCACTGAAGGATGTATTTGTGTGACCTGTTTTTGGAATAAGAGCACATATTGATGCAACAAGAAAAGGGATGCTGAAGTGCAGATACTCACTAAAACAAATGGTTGAAGACTTAATAAAATAATACATAAGCCACCATTCTCTGTTTCTCAATAGCTACATGTGAGTGCGCGTGGCAGCATTCCCCTGTCTCTTTGCTGAATAGAGGTAGTATGGGTCAATGGAGCAGCTGGTGACTGGGAGGAAGAACTTAACCAGGCCTCCTTTGTGGATCAGCTGTCTCTGGCCGAGCTTTGTCATTCTAAATTGGGTCCTTTACATCCAGAGCCTGGGGTGGTTTTGACATGTAAATGGAGGACTGAGAGCTCCAAAGCCCCATGATTACTCACTGAAATGCTACAGGGGCCAGAAAAATGGCTCCCTGAGATGTACCACTGGAGGGACAAGGGGGGGACCCATGGAGGCTCACCACAGACTGAAGTGTGCCTCGCAGTCTGGACTTATGTTAATGATTGAGCTTCCGTCTGGACACCAAACAGACTCCGCCCTAATAGAATTATTTACGGATGATGTGGGCAGTCACTGTGTGGGCAGTCACATGATGCATGTAAACACTGTGAAGCCCACTGGGACACTGTCTGAGAAATTTATGATGAAAAAATGAAATAAAATAACATTGACTATAAAAGTTTATTTGCCGTGAATACTTGTTGCAAATCACATCTGAAGCAATTTGTACTCCCAAAGCCCCAGTTTGTTCAAATTAGTTAGCATTTAATTAAATCTGAGTTTAAGAGCAATAGAACCGAGAAATCAGACTCTACTCATGTGAATACATGTGCCAAAGAGTGTATGTATGTATGTAATATTATGCATGACTTTGTATGCACTGATATGTGAGCAGATCGTTTGACTGTTTTCTTGTGGTTCACTGAAAACTTAGTTTCAAATATATTTTTTATTTGAGTGGTAATGAATTCCATATTTGTGAGGATAGTGTTCAAAGAAGAGGAAGTGTTTAGGTTTTTTTTCCTCCATAAGCACCCACACTATAATGTAGAAATATTTAATTCAACCTATGAGTTCTGTATTTTGGCTGTATTTGTATCATGATACATCCACATAATCAGCTAAATGTACTGGAAGCATTAGAATTAAAAGTACTGGTTTGGCAGTAAAACTCTTCATGTGACTGGGAGATTATTTCATATGACACTATTAGACTTTTAGTAGTTATACGTGAGTGCATATGCATTATTTTTCTTGTGAAACTTGGCCATACTGCTTAAATAATTTTATTTTCATATATTTTTATTTATTTATTGGGTTTTTTTATTTCTTTATCTTTGTCTCCGGTTTCACTTTAAATCACACTTACATGTTTCTATATGAAATCTTAATACCAAGTAAAAAGTATCATTTCAAAAAAGAAGTACATGTATACTACTTCAGTCCTTGAGTAAATGTAGTTTAATTATATACTGCTTTCCAAAATTGCAAACTTATATGTCATTAAAACTAATGAGTATTTGAAGTAACCAGAGTGCATCAAACAAATGTGCCATTTATTATGTTTTTGTAATGATAATGAAAGAAGTAAAAAATAATGCAGAATGTATCCAAAAGTATGTGAACAACAGCAGTTAAAAAACAGGTAATTTGAAACTGATGCACAAGAAACTATGTGAAAAGTGACTTGGAAAACCGTCTTACACAAGCCTAACCTTTGATCTTTTCAGTAGCTCTATAAAATGAAGCTTATAACCAGACAGCAACGCCCCAGCAAGCTAGCGTTCTGCACGTCTGTGTGCCACATGTGTGCACAGCCCGTAAAACGGCTAGCACTTCAAACTCACTCACTTGCAGGAGAAGCTGCCCATATGCAATTAAATACTTACAATGCTGCTTTAACCAGGAGAGCAAACAAACAAGAATAACTCGGCACATTTGGACAGGCGCCAGAGCTGCAAACATCACGGCGCTAACACAAACAAAATACTCCATGGGCCTAATAATGCACCACGTCACGCATCTGGAGTGTGTCTGTCTCGTATTTGAAGGACAGAAAACTAACAGTGGAGAGCAGCAGGAGCAGTGGGCACACAGGAACTGAAATTTGCTCAATATACGCAGCCCGCGGCAGTTTGAGGCACAATTGCTGACAGTCCTAGCTTGAGAGATGGTCATTCCATGCTGCAGTGGGCATCGAAGCCCTCTGTTACTGACATCTGTCTGAAGCACGGCATACAGAAAGGACATGACACGAAGCATGTAAACACGGCTTTACCCATGTCATCCATACTGCCTGCACAGCTTATTATAGAAGGATTCTGGCAGCATAATAAACCAGGAATTGCTGCCTGCTGTGGCAGAGTGCTTCTTTCCAGACTGCCCTACTTTCTGCGTGTAGTTGTTGACTTGGTTTATTTGTTCTGAATGGCCACTTATCAGGTTTGTTTTTTTACTTTACTTTTGCTCTTTATGAGGAAATGGAGAGGCTCTGCAATTGGGAGCAGAGAACACAAGTGATGGAAAATATTCACAGAGGCCTACTGCTGTGCCCCTGTGAACATTTTCCATCACTGCTATCAGGCCTGTGAGGCTGTGACTTGGTAAATAAGGAAACATTTAGAACAATCCACCAGGAAGACTGTGATAATGAGTTTTAATTGTCAGCAGAACAAACAGCTTAAGTTACCTAATGTGTTTGCGTCATGTAATGCACTTAACAATGTGTTTACATTTAATGCCAATCACGCAGTAACTGATCTGATGTGTCTTTGCAGCACACTGACGCAGTAAGAGAGAGAGAGAGAGAGGGAGAGAGGCCATGGGGTGTGTGGGGGTAAGGAGATGAACAGAACAGCAGATAATGACCTCAGCTTCCATCTGCTGGGCACCACGGGGCGGAGACACCTTCAACCTGCCACCGGTCGGTCGCCACGGCAATCTGCCGCTCCCCATCGTCCCGGTGACATCTGCTTTTGGGTGACTGAAAGATGAATGCAGCACCAGCCGCATGGGCACAGAACAGACGTCACACAGACCACTAGACACACACACACTAACACTGCGGCACAGATGGCCACAGACATACTACTGTGGAGATTACAATCCAGACATTCTCCACTGCCTCTAACCTCTCAGTAAAGTGGGTGTAATATAATCACAGATTTGTAGTGCCGTTAGCTGTGACTATGTTTTGGGTCTCTTCCTAAAGAGCTGGCATGGGCCGCCACTGGCTGGCACTCCAGAAACCCCGCCATAGTGCCATTTATTTGGGCTATCTAATATCCAACCTCCTGTTACACTGCTCACACATGACATAAGCTTCTGCTGGTTTATGGATTCAGGCTCGTGCCCATGCCTGTTTGAAATCATAACACCAATTTGTTTGTTTTCAGAGCGCAGGGAATAAAAGTCATTGTTTACTAGTACTCTGTATCTATGGCGATATCGTTTTGCTTGACTAGAGTCCCCAGCCACAGCTGTCACAGTTATTTACTGCCTCTGCGGTAACCTTGGAAACACCCATCCTGCATACAAGTGTTTTCACAAAGTGAGATCCTGATAAACAGGTGAAGAGCAGCGAATATGGTGATTACACACAAAGCAGCTTGAATAAAGAGCAACAAAACCACCTTATGTGTTGGGTTCACCTCGAGGAGAAGGACAGCTGGAGGGAGGACAGAAAGCGAGAGAGGAAATTAAGGGGTAGGGCAGCAGTCACAGAGAAACAGTGAAGCAGAGGGAAAAAAAAAGAGGAGAATTCGGGTCAGTGTTGTGGATTATACATGCTGGGCTGGGCATTTTGATCTACCTCTGGCTTGTAGAGAGAAAGAAACACTGGGTGAAAAAGGGCAATTGAGTGATAGATGGATTAAAGGCAACACAGAGAGCATGAGAGAGGAGCTGCTAAGTGAGAGCATGATCAATTGTAATTGCCTTTCATAATTTCTCAGGAAGCAGCAGTGAAACTTTGTCGCAATCACCTCATGAGACAGCCAGTTAGATTTAAAGGGGAGTACTTACAGGTTATGCCAGGCCTGAAATCTATCACCGTGCTCACATAGATGATCCATAATCTGATGGATGTTGAAAGCTAGAAAGTAGAGCCGAGAGCTGGCGCTTGTCAGAAGTACCAAAATGAAACCCAAGGTTAGATGTAGAGGAAAGTTAATTGTTAGTTAAAACAGGCCAAACTTAAATGGGTCCATTTCAGTCGAGCTTGTTGTATGAATCTGACTTCCAGGAATGACTTCATGTTTCCTGCAGCTCGGTTAAGCTGCAGTGTTTAGAGATCAGAATAGCCATTTGATGGGGGTCAGTAAAACCCAGACAAATGTTAGAGGTGTCCAAATGGAAAAGTGTGTCAACCCTTTGTTTACTAGGTCAAAACGAATTTGGGTCAGCCAAGGTATACTGATTTTCGTGTTTATCTGACTCAGTCCCTGGTCTCCCACAAAAACATCCCAGATATTTGGTGAACAGGCAATCACTTCATGGTTGCATATTAATTAAAAACTATGCTAAAGTATGCATAATTGAGTCACTTGGCTTGTCCACCCACCTGATATATAAAGGACCAGCTTATCTATTTTCAACCTGAACGCTTTCATTCTAATGTGGGTGGATATGTGAAAGTGTGTTATTAAAATTCCAGTAAAAGTTCTGTGTTTTTACATTATGCCCCCTCATCTCTTTGTCATTGGTGCTGTATTCTCTGCAGAGGGATAAAGAGCTGGCTTGATCTGCAGTTTATATCATTTTTAGTAGTGAAAGGCTCTCAGAAGCTGCTTGGTGAAAAGCAATCTTATCAAAGAAGTCCATCACACCTTTTTTAAAAGACTTGATGAATTATTCTATTTAAACCCTTAATATTTTATTGTCTTTGGTTATTGCCATTAATTGCTACTATTACAGTAATCTGTCTTTCAGGAAACTAATTGGCAGCATGATACTCAGCTGATGTGGATGTAAGTGTCTCAAAAGCTCAAGATCAGCTGACCAGACCTCTGATTTCTGAAATATTGTCTAGTTATGGTTAAGGGCTGCTTTGATAGTTTAGTTTTAGTGGCTACCTAACCAGTACTATCTGATGCAGTGAACCCTTTTTTTTTTTTTTTTTTTTTAAAGCTGCACAAAAAAATATCCATATAGTCATGAAGTGGGAGTGGGCACTTGTTATGCAACACATTCGATATGCCCATTACAAAATTTCACAAATAATCTTTAAAAGATTAAAAGATCTGAAAGATTATTTTATGCATGAATGCAGCACTTTCCCACTAAATATATTAATTATATGGGGTTCCTTTATGGCCCTGGATTTTAATTACTTCAAGTTTGTTTGTTTTGTAAAATGTTTGTCTTGTTTGAGATCTAAACACAACAACAGCTTTAAGCCTCAGTTGCTGTTGCTATGGAAATGAAGCCAATCAGTCCAAATCAGTAAATGCAATTGTAAGTAAATCTGCTGCTTTCACAAGAGTTTAGTGAATATGCATCCTGACAACTGAGAAGTATGTTGAGTGGTTAGTTATGACTAGTGTGTGTTGCCCGTAAATGTGTGGAGCCTAAAACATGAGCTAAAAGCAGCTAAATCAGTGGATCAGCATTTTAATTCATTGTTAGTTTTTTTATAAAAAAAAAATAAATAAATAAATAAAAATAATTTAAAGGGGAAACTAATTAACCTACTTGTGTGGGTTGTTTCTGTTTGTAGAAACAAAAACATTGTTGTCCAGCAACTGACTTGTGGAGGACTCACCAGCCTGTTTCTGGCCCTACACACTCTGCAAATTCAACATCACACTCCGAAGATTCCACTCGCTACCCCCAGCCAAGTGTGGAGGCCCACAACACACACACACACACACACACACATGCAAAATCACATGTTTCCAGCACACACATAGGCACACACTCACACATGCATCCATGCTGACTTCCATGTGCACACACACAAACACACACACAAACCCTGCTGTGCTTGTAAAATCAGCATAGCTCTCAGAAATTCCTCTAACACCTCCCACCCCATGTGGACGCACAAACACACATTAATGCACACACGCACACTCGTGTGAACCCACACAATTAATGTGAAATCACATCCATCTTCCACCCCGCTGCCCCTCCCCTGTTCTCCATTACAAATAGCTGAGGATTGCATTCTCTCCCTCTGGCCTTGCCTGATGTTGTTTTTACATGTCTTGTTGTGTGCAATACTCTCCCTTATGTAAGACAAAATTACCCAACATGAGTGTTATTCTCAGCGGGGGTGATTGCACTGGTGCATTCCTAACTCAATGAGAGATGGAGGAAGATTGAGAGAGAGGTGAGAGGGAGATAATCTTTCCTTAATGATTATTTTTATGGCAGCCATGCTTCACTAGATGGTCGACGATGAAGATTGAGGGGAAATCAGTGGAGAGAGAAAGAGGTATGCTGCGAAAATCATGAGTCAGATTCAAACTCACAAGCACCTGCTGAGCTACCACAACGCCTTAGTGTCAACAATCTTAAGTGGATTATTTCTTTGCAGATTTAACCCCCACCTCAGCATGAGTACTGAGGATTTCTTGATAAACATTGACCAAGAGATAAGAAGCAGTGTGTGCAGTTAAGATACTGTTTACCCAGTAAAGAGTAGCAGGACACTGGAATTGTAATCCAGAATACACTGGATACCAGAGAGTAAAATATTCAACTTGCAAGCACCACATAAAAAAAGACTTGAAAGGAGGGAGAAACAGCAGGGGCTTTTGTTTCTGGTACCTCATGTAATTTGAAGAACAGCTGATACATTCAGTCTCATGGTGGACCTAGATGAACCTTTGGTCTCTGTAGCGAGTCAGCGTTAAATCCAAGCTTGTTACCAAACAGGTCACAATCCACAAGGGCCCGGCCACATTGGTTCTGGCTGGGTCATGTTCCTGCATTCTTCCAAACATGTGATCCAAAGTGATATGTCCTCCGATCAAGTCGTCCATTGTCCTCGCGCTCCTTCATGGAGACCTCTCACAGACTGAGATACTGACAGAGACAGATCTTCTATTGATGAGGACACCAAAATAGAACACTTCATTGTACAACACTGTAGCGTCTTTGTGGGCGCTGGCGAGCACACATGAGGTACGGGACAGGAATGGAGACAGTCATTTGACTGACACTAGGTTATTGTTGGCAAAATGAAATGTGTGTGGATTTGGGAACAATGCATGCTTATGGAGCACTCTCAAGTTGGGTGGACATGAAAGCGGCTGGTGTACTCATAGAAGATAAATGCAGGATTAAATAAACAGTTTTCTTATCCTTGAAATTTAAAAAATGTAAAAGTCCTCTGGTCAGCCATAAATTGCTTTTCGCTGAAAACAACAACACCCTTTAACCAAAGACCTGTTAATGATGTGAGAATTATTCACAGCAATAACAATGTTCTGTAACGATTTCAGGAAATATTTGGCAAATATCAATTTCTTTTTCTTATCTAAATGCTACCAAACTATAGGGTCACAAACTGCTTTCAACGTGAGAGCATCTGAAGCGTCAGCAGCCAGTCATACCTCTCTGGCCTGTAAAGGATGTTGTCACAGCTAAGTGGTGTAAGTAAGCTGAACAGTCCTCAGCGCACGGAGAGGTTGAAATATGTGAATAACTGAGTTAGTGATAAAAGAAGTGCTTGTTCGGCCCTGCTTAGCATCTGACTCGAGAATGACATGTGGTCTAAAAGTGCTAATGCACACGGTCACAAGGTATCAGGGTGCATCTCTTCTCCCTATCTTTGGTATGATCCATTAATAAAACTGAGCGCCCAGTGTCCGGGACGACATGAATGCCACTTCAGTTATTTTAGGGAGCAACAATGAATATGTTACTAATTAAAGATGAAAGGGAAATAAGCTCTTGTGCTGAAAAAAATAGTTACACTACTAAATAGAATCATCTACATTAAATGAAGGCTATTACCTTGATCAAGAGCACATTCATGACAGTCGTATTGACTATGAATATGCTTCTTAATTAAAACTCGAGGTGTAGTTTCTTTTTTTAAAAACACAACAAAAGATCCCTTCAGTGTTCGGGCTTTGACGTATTGATCTCCTCATCATTCCACCATCTAATAACTCTTAACACAACATGTAATAGCAGCGTTGGTCAAAGGCCACAACCCTAAGTACCCGGGCTTGTTTGCACATTACACACATTATTTATAATGGAATACACAGCTTGATGAATGAGCTCCCACGATCGTCCTCTCCATCTCTCTATTGAGCAGCCATGTCCTCCTGAAGGGGGGGCTGAGAGGAGAAAAAAAAGGAGGGCATGCTTTTTAAATTAATCAATCCTTCTCATTCCCCCACCCTGTCCTCCTAGGCAGACAGACCTCTGCTGGAGGGGGGTCTGCGGCAGTAGGGAGGGGGGGAAAAAGACAAAACATTGTCATCTGTTTTCATGGAGGTGGCAGAGGCCCAACCTCTAGCTGTGCTTTGGCTGACGGAGAGAGGAGAGGGATAGGAAGAGGGAAATGAGGGGAAAGAAGGAGTAGGGGGTTATAGGGATGAAGAAGGGACAGAGTAGGGGAAAGGTTCAAGAGGTGGGTGGTCAGAGTGAGTGGGAAGAAAAGCAATAGGCAGGAGAGAGCACTGGGCCACATGCTATGAGTTGGGTCGGGATAATCGCTGAGGATCATGGGATATGCTGGCCTCCATACATGTACAAAGGCAGCTCACAGATGACAGTGCAGTAGCATACCGGGCACTGATCCAGAGTCTCATCCCCCTTGGGAAGAGTCTCTCTTTCACTCTGTTGGAGTGTCTCTCTCCCCTTCTCTCTCACAAATCACTCAATTCCTATTTCTCTTTCTCTCTATTTCACTCCCTCTCATCTCTCTATTGTCATCCCTGGTTCCATGTTATCCAATAAACTCCCTCTCTCTCTCTCTCAATGCCTTTCTTCACTGGTGCTCATAATCAAATTAGATTTGCTCCAAGTAGCGGGAGGAAGGACTAACTCTCAGCGCAGACACCACAGACAACGCCCTTCAACTGACATTTGTTTTCTCAATAACTTGTGGCTCAGGCAGCGAGAACTGTGGATGTCACACTGCCACAGAGGTGCGCGTGTACACACACACACACACACACACGTGTTTGCACATAGCATAAACAAAGTATTAAATGGGTTTAAGACAACGACAACAAACTATGTGTGGGTTTCCCCAGAGGTCGATGAGCTGGATTTCTTAGAGAGACTATTGTTTGCATTTGGCTCCTGTTTACAACCGCATCTGACCTTGTCGTCACATGTGTGTCACTGTAGCTGTCGGGAGATTTATATGGCGGCGTGTATGTGTCTGTCCCTGTAAATGGTCAGTGAAATCTCTAAACTAATATTCGTAAAAGTGTAGGTCACAAAATATAATTTAAGCATCACAATGATTACAAGCAGAGTCCTTACTTGAAAAATGTCTTGGATTAATTAGACACTAAAATACAAAAACAGCCTTTTTTTTTTTAAACTGACCTGTTGTTTAATAAAATCAAGCAAACGCTGACTCGAGTTTCTCACTTGCTGGTATTTGCTGTTTTTCTTTTCTTGTTTTTTGTTGATGACAGTCAACAGAACATCTTTTAATTGGACAAAACAAGACATCACCTTGAGCCTCCTAAAGCTCAAGGTGATGTCTTGAATAGAATAAATGATTAATCAATTATCCATAAAAAAAAGATCAACTGATAGCTGAGGCTTTAATGTTTGCAGTTTCCTATTTTATATAATTGGTCTGATTAAGAGGCACTCTGTATTCTGTTTAGCACCTGGTTAAAATTGTTAAGTGTGTGTTTTTACTCTGCTGCAGTACTGCACTGATCATCATTATCCATGCTACTCACATGCCTAACCCTTTGCTGCCACAGCCACTGTTTATCCAGCCCACCAAGCACATGAGCAGCCATAATAACACTAATTGCCCAAGAGCTCACTTTTGCACTGAGTGAGTGGTTGTGTGCTGCATTGTGCCTTTAGAGCCATCTGTGTTCCCGTCTTTAATCGATCTGTCTTGCACATTCCAAAACTACAAGAGGACAGGGGAAGGCTCCACTGCCGTTCATAAATAATGTGGCTGGGGCGAGGGGGATGTGGGCTACTGTTTCTGTTTGAGCTGGGAGCTGGACCTCTTCAGCCCACTGGAGGTTTGGGAGAGTGAAGCAGCTTGTGACATCTGACCCTCGTGCTATCCAGATCACAGGGTGGAGTCAAAGGGAACAGTGCCAACACAAACTGATATTTCATTTCAGTTGGATTTTTACACTTTTTCAAGCCTGTGGACAGCTCACTTCTCATTTACACTACACAATACAATGAATTGATGGTTTTATTTAATAGACCTGGGGCTTAAGTGTTCAAAAAATATTCCTAAGATAAAAATAAGTGAGGAGATAATTTTAAATGATTTAACACACAAATTAGCTCCAGGAAACGTTAGACAACAGTCATTATTTCAGACTTTATGGAACAAAAAATAAATCTTTTCACAGTTTAAATTTTAAATTGTAAGTAAGGCTGTAACTAACAACCCTTTGTATTATCTATCGATCTTCATATTATGTTCTGAATTAACTAATAAATCATTTAGTTGACTAAATAATCCATAATTATGAATAAAAAACACCTTGAACACCAAATAGCATTGTTGCTATTAAAAACAACAACTTTCCCATTTGAAAATCTGTAACCATGTTGTTGTTTTTTTGGCATTTTAGTGGAAACAAATACACTAATAATCAAATGATTATTGAGAAGGTAACTATTTTTTTATGAACTGATGAATGAATCAACAAATCGTTGAAAATAAAAACTTAGATTATTGACTCAAGTAACGCTGAAGGACTAATCCCATATTCTAGGAAATATGGTGAGAAACAGTGTGACTCTTCTGAAAGTAAAAAGATATATAAATATATAAAACTCTAATGAAAACATAACATCTTATGAGTTTATTATATATATACAAAAAAGTTTTAAAACATGAACGTCTTAAGTAATTATCCATAAGACACTTTGCAATTTTTACCTTTAGTCACTAATGCAACTGTTAGTGTCACAAATTTGCAGTGCCATTTATAAATGTATGTTTATAATTATTTGTTATATTCCAATCATACCAAAAGCAGTGATTTTGGTACAAGCTCCGGTATGAATTAGGTGTACAAAGTTGAGTGCTGTATTCAGATCTCCTCATGAAGGTTAGTGGCATAGGTGGCTTCACGTCTACAGACAATCATTACCAAACAAGGATGAGCTGTCACAGCTGCCTTTGGCCACTGTCAGACACATGACCACAACACATTGCAAAACATGACAATACCAGGCACTGTTTTGTAATCTGTGTCTGAGAAAATGGGAACATACTGTGGGTGCAATGGGTGCACTGCCACCCCCAGATGTGGTTTGCAAAACAGGTAAATTCTAAGAGGTAAAATTAGCTTTGAATAGCCCTCTCTGGTATTTTAAGATTGCAGAGAGATGAAGGGAAACGCAGTACCTCTTCATGCAGGAGGTTAATGTGTGTCTGTGCTCACTTGTCAGATGTAATTGAAGGGAACAGCTTATGAAAATGAGGTGGCAGGGATGAGGCCTTTAATTAGATCAAGATCATGGACAGAAATGAATTAGAATCACCACTCTCATTACCCATAGCAAAACTGGAGCAGCACGACAGTGAATACATGAAGGAAAACTTTAATATCTCCGAGACAGTGCTTCTGTGTAAATTGGGTTTTAAAGAGGACTATTACTCTATTTTGCAGTGCCCCACTTGACCAAACCTAAATATATGATGGTATCTTTGCCTCAGTCAGTATTAATATTTCCTGTTTCCACATCTGATGGCTTATTTCCCTCCATAAAGTCAGTGGGATCAATATTTGTGAATAGTGTTGTGCATGTTAAAAGCTTAATCTAGCCTTGAAATATACTGGATACTGCAAAATAGAACATATGTGCCATCTAGTGGTGAGATTGTTTGATAGTCCAAATAAGCAAGTGATACAATTGGATGTTATACTTGATGTTTTATCTTAATTATCATCATAATGTCTATATGTATGTTTGTGGATAGCAAGCCGTGACGATTGATGGTAAATATGATACCATCCAACTACTTGAACAAGCTCAGTCATAAAAAAAAATATTAATTTTAATTTATCACACAAGGACAGGACAACATAATCACATGTAATGGTAAGTTTGTGACATTTTTTAATCATTTTGAATTACACTAACATGCACTTGCACTGACCTTGAAATACTTTACATTTACAGCAATGTACGGTTTGGGGATCATTTATTTACCCACAGTAAATTCTTGCAGGCATAGTTTCTCCAGCAGTTCAGCCAGCTCATTGGTGGATTTAGAGGAGCACTGGCGTCACTCATGCCTGAAAAACTATCATCAGGGCATAATTTGCTCAACGAACAAAAACGGAAGTAAGCGTTGAGAATAGATCAGTCAGCTTCTCCTACACGTGTTCGTACTGCGGCAAGAACGTGGGTTCTGGTGCTTTATAAATAGAAGAAAATTTACACGATAAACATCACCTGTCAGTACACTCCTGACGCCTTCTCCCCAGTAGCTTTTAGGTAAGTTTGTGTCTTTTAAATATCGTTAAAATGCCTCCAAGTCAGTTGTTGTTGTCTCAGTATTTATGACAACCAGCTTGCTCGACCCGACTGTGGGTCTGATGTTTATGTCAAACACATATTACATTTAATTTCATTGTCATTCAGCATCTTCTTTCCAAATTAACCCGAAACACAGTTATTGGTGTCAGGTTATTGTTGTGTCAAAGACGTTGAGGGAACCAAGACGTTAGCTAAGTTATGCTAGCTCAAACTTTGCAACCGCTCACGTTTCAGTTTTGAACAAATGTGTGTTTGGCTTTACTTTAATGACAATTGTTTTTCATTAGAATATCAACTAGAATAATAAAATGAGCTCACAAGAGTTTTATTTTTCATATTCCCTCCTTTTATATTGTCGCTGTAATTTCCCGCCATTACATATCGTCTGATCTTGATTACAATATAAGTTGCATTAATTCTTTACGACCGGTTGTAAACACGCCTTCAGTTTAGTGCGTTGATACTTTCAATTTCACCTGATTTACGTCTTCAGTGTCACCCTTCCACGTCAGTCTGGACATAGTGAACAAAATGTCGATGTAAACAGATGGTTAGCTCCACCTCTAATAACAACAACATAGGAATTTGACCAGTTAACACCATCTGAACTGTTGAGACCAGTGGAGACTTTCAGCACTCAGGCTCATGTTTTGCAGCAGATACACATCTCACATGTGGTTGAGCAAGTTGAGCCAGGCACATGTCCTGAAGTGAAAAGTAATATTCATGATCTCACTTATTCAGAAAGTTTATTCTCGGTCAGAATGGTATAAGTTTGAAATCCTACATTTTGCTCTCCAGGGTTAGGTGATCAATTTTGCTTTTGTGGCAGTTTTACAAAGCAACATGAGATTGGATCAGCTGCATCCAGATGCACACTTTACAAGGTTACCAAATTAGATTAGCAGTGCTTTTAATGAGACAACATGTCATTACATAAGCTACTCGCTCTGTAAAGAACAATGTGATGCAGTCTGCTTTCTGAACCCTTTGTTTTCTCTTCTTTTCAACAACCTGTTTTCAAGACTGCTCCGATCAGATTCCTACGTAACAACAATTAATATGTGAATGTTGTTTCTTTTTTCTCCTCTTGTGTTTAGTCTTCACTTGCCAATATGAAGTACATCCTG
The DNA here is from genome assembly GCA_900323345.1 of Pseudochromis fuscus. NCBI lineage: Eukaryota > Metazoa > Chordata > Actinopteri > Pseudochromidae > Pseudochromis > Pseudochromis fuscus. The sequence goes on along the minus strand of OOFC01029915.1, from coordinate 20,427 downwards.
GTTACGGGTGGGGTTATATCTGGTATTGGTAAGGGCATCATTGCCAGCAGCGTTGGAACAATCCTCAAGTCCTGCGGCCTTCATGTCACAGCCATCAAAATCGACCCATATATCAATATTGATGCTGGCACCTTTTCACCTTATGAACATGGTGAGTTATTTACTACACCGCTGCAACGTTGATTTTTATTGTCTTTGATCATCTATCATGGGCTGTGTTTATTTGATTTTGTGGCTGAGTCCTGCAGTTAATATTTGACAAGATGTAGTGTGGGAGTGCTGCTGCCTCGGGGGTAGCGGCGTGGCATCGAAGCTCAGGTTGTTTCTGTGCAGTATGTATTTGTTGTATCACTGAGTTGAGAGCTGAATTTCCACCAGCTTTAGATCTGTTGTTACACCGACCCCATGATAAATAGATGTAATGTTTGTGGTTTCCAGGTGAAGTGTTCGTTCTTGATGATGGAGGGGAGGTGGATCTAGACTTGGGAAACTATGAGCGGTTTCTGGATATCCGCCTGATTAAAGACAACAACCTCACCACTGGAAAGATCTACCAGTCTGTAATCAACAAGGAGAGGAGAGGAGACTACCTTGGCAAGACTGTACAAGGTTAGAGACCGATGTATATGAAGCTTGTTTTTTTTTCCCCACTGTAGTACTGAAAGCAAATTCAGGCAAAGCCGCGTTATGTGTCTGTGAGTTGTCTGAAAATGGAAATGTATAGATAATTATACCAAAATTGGAATTTAAATCTCCCCACTTTTTAGAAATGAACATTTACTTTTAATTATACTTTGGGGCTGTGTGTCCTGTGTGCAATGCAGATTCTTTAAGAGACTCTTTAATGGTATTTATATGTTTTCTCAGTGGTGCCACACATCACAGATGCCATCCAGGAATGGGTGATGAAGCAGGCAAGGATTTCAGTGGATGATGATGGTGTGGAGCCTCAAGTGTGTGTCATAGAGGTAGGTTGTTCTCAGCCAGTAAGAGTTCATGTTGTTGGTCAAGATGAATGTTGTGTTCAGTGTGATAATCTTTGTCAAGCATCACAGTCAAACTCCCCTGGGTCACTCTTAAATGATTTCTGGCCACGATGGTGTTTTCTAGTGACTTAGAGAAATGGAGGGGAGTTTTCGATCAGAAATGAAACCAAGCATGTTGCCTGGAGCAATAGAAAATATTGGCACTTCGGCAAAAGGTATGAGGAATCACTGAACCTGCACGAATGCGTCTCAGTGAAGCAGAGAAACAAACATAATTTTGAAAAACTGAAGAAGAAGAAGAAGAAAATCAAGGGATTAAAAAATGGATTTGTTGTGGAGAGCCTGTTAAAATATCCACTTTTCTAAAACTGGCTCCAGCCGTCACAAGGAAAGCACAGAATGTTTTATTTAGTCAAAAGAAATAAATGTTAAATCTTACTGCAATAAATCAGGTGTTTGTTTTACAGTAGGTACTGCAAAATTATTTCAGCTTAAATAAATTTCTGCTGAAAACAGTCAAGCCGTCATAAACCAAGTGAAGTTATTGTCCTGCCTCCAGCAGTTCAAACCACATTCTTCACAACCAGTACTGACAGCGTTATGGGCTCAGTGCTGCTGACGACATGCTTTACTTTCCAAGTCTGTACGTAAGCTGTTGAGAACCACCCTGTGTGTTCATGCAGGCATTTCTGAGGTCTTAGCTGATGTTTTGTGTCAACAGCTGGGAGGCACAGTGGGGGACATCGAGAGCATGCCTTTCATTGAAGCCTTCAGACAGTTTCAGTTCAAGGTGAAGAGAGAGAACTTCTGCAACATCCATGTCAGCTTGGTACCACAGGTATGGTCCGCGAGTAAACACACAACACAGTTCATCACCAGGTATCACAGGAAAAGGGATTAAACTGTAATATCATAGTTTCATATTAGAGATGGGGTTTTTTTTGTGTGTTTGGTAATTAAAGGAAAAGGATATTAGATAGAAAAAAAACCCCACCACTGACTAATTTTGCACAGATATTTCTGCCTCGATTCAATCAAGGTGAATTAATCTTTTGTTCTCAGCCCAACACCACAGGAGAACAGAAAACCAAACCCACTCAGAACAGTGTCAGAGAGCTCAGAGGGCTGGGCTTGTCTCCAGATTTGGTGAGTCGCATTATAATTGGATCTCAAACATGACACTCCCTCCTGCACCACAGGGCAGGTTACCGGTTTTCTTTCATGTGTAGATAAATTGGTTCATCTCATGACAGTTCCATAAAATCTGGGAAACTATTTCTCAAGCCTGTACGCAGACATTATTTCGTTTACTATGTTTCTTCAAATAGTGGCCAGGATTAAAGAACAGTGTTGTATTCCAAGCAGGTGACTTTCTGTTTGACCACATTGTCATATTTTAGTACAAAGCCTCATTTTAAGGCTTGAAACTGGTTCAGGAGCAGAGCAGATAAAAAGTTTACTGCATACAAATTCAATACGTTTCATATTAAAAGCCTTCTAATGTATAGAAATCCTTAATATCTTAACAGGGCTTTTATTGTGAAAAATGTAACCACACTTTTAATTGACTACTGTTTTTTATTTATATCCTATTTTTGCAGATTATGTGCCGCTGTGCATCGCCCCTAGAAACATCTGTCAAGGAGAAAATCTCCATGTTTTGTCATGTGGCACCCACACAGGTGAAGTATCATGATTTCATTTCAATAAACATCATCACATATAACAGTTCCTAACATGTTAGTTATGAACTAAACAATCTTCAGGTTTGGTATCTCATTATTATTTTCATATCTGCCAATACAAGAGAATCACAGTACAGAAAAGAAGGACATTAGCTGTACAAATCGGAAAACCACATTGCTGTGGAAAACGGACGCAAGACAAGAAATGATGGGCAATAAATTTGTAGTGTAAAAGTACCCGGGGCGACAGAAACGAGGAGAAATGGTTGAACTGTGGCAAGAAACAAACTTGTATAATGTAACATTAAAAAAATATATCGGAGCTGCTACAGTCTGTATCATTCAGGACTAAACTGTAAACCAGCTGCTTTGTCAATACATGTCAGTGTGCAGCAGTGAAGATTAGACTCCACAAGATGAACTCCAGACATTTCTTGAGTCTTTCACATGAACAGTGTCCAGATGTTACAGCTGAATGAAGAGTTTCAGGGGAATCACCTCTGAACATTTAGTAATATTAGTAATGTTTAGTTTTCAGTGTTTTTAGGTGACTGTCTATATTCTTCTTTTTATTACTCAGTGAATTCTTGTTTTTGTTCATTATTTTGTGGTGTGTGGCTTCATAAACTAAACACTAGATATCATTAATCTTCTTTAATGACAGATATAGATATTTAGATGGTTTTTCTGAATCATAAGTGAGTAACCTTGATATTTAAAAGTCAGAGCTTGTTTACAAAAAGATTAGATCCTGTTATTTCCTCATTACAAATTTTAAAAATGCAATAAACATTTTGGAGTAATGTGAGAGTAGTTTAATACAATAGTTTTGTGTTTGGTTCAGTCGCAGCACTTTGAAATTTTGGTAGTTCATCAGTAATAGAAGAAAATAGACAGCCCAGCTGAACTGAAGCTTGACTTAACAAAATGAATTGCATTTTAAATGGTAATGTCAGTCAAAAAAATGCAATTAGATATATTTCCCCAAATTGTCCATCCCTAGACAGAGTTAAGTAGTATCACTTGGTCAGTCATGTGTAGTACTGGCTTACTATTGCGAAGGCCTTCTGCTGAATTCAAGAGGCTTAAATTTTGGGAGAGTCTATCCTCAGATGTTTAAAGAGAAATTAAATTTATTATAAAATCTACCAGTAGAACACATAAAATCTGCAACCATTACAGTATATCACACACATTGTAAAAATATTGACATTGCTCTGCTGCACTGTTAATTAAAGAATAAATACACTAAAATAACCTGTTTCCTTCCTTTCTCCAGGTGATCTGTGTCCCTGATGTCGCCTCGGTTTATAGGGTGCCGCTGCTGCTGGAAGACCAGGGTGTTGTAAGCTTCTTCTGTAACAGGTTGAACCTTCCAGTTGAGCTGAAGCCCAGGAGGATGCTCACAAAGTGGAAAGAGATGGCTGACAGGTGAGAAAGTTCCTCTTTGCCACATATTAGTTGTGAGTCACATATTAGTCTGTAAAGGTTGTGAGGGAAATAGACACCTCTGGGAATTGTATCACAAACCAAAGTGCTCAGACAGAGGATTTTCCTCAGTCGCTGCAGCATTACTGGAAGTAGAGGTGAAATAACTTGTTCTTTGAGGAGCTGAGAGGTTATGATTAAATGATGCTCCGGGGTCAGTGCAGTCAATCTTCTTCTCTTTTCAGATCTGACCGTCTCTTGGAGCATGTTTCAATCGCCCTGGTGGGGAAATACACAAAGTTATCTGACTCCTACACGTCCGTCATTAAGTCCTTAGAGCACTCAGCCCTCGCCATCAATCACAAACTAGAGGTCAAGGTACGGTCGCCTAACACTTATGTTTTTTGCACGTTATTGATTTCTGGAATTAGCATCGCTCATTTAGCACCACCATTATTTTGGACTTGAACGTGTAGAATATGAATAAATCCTCACGCCTGCCTGTGTTTACACAGCAGTTAGCCCTGTCAGCTGGATGTTGACTGATCTCTTTCCAAATGATACTGTGTGTTGTTATTACAGTACATAGACTCTGCAGACTTGGAGAAAACCACTCTGGAAGATGAGCCAGTGAAATATCACGAGGCCTGGCAGAAGCTCTGCAGTGCTCAGTGAGTACACAAACCTGGGGGAGAACAGGTGCCAGCGGGCTTGGATGATCTTGAAAATATAGCAGGCGTCAAAGTAAAGTTTTACACTGTGGTGATACTGTGTGGCCATTAAAGCCACTTGATGGCAGTAAAGCATAATACTGAAAACGTATAAAGAGAGTTTCTGAGTTTTCAAACGGTGTTGTTGCAAACTAACGTTGATTTATTATCTGCAATAAGCCAAGAGATGATTTTTATAGATTTCGGGATTTGTATTAAAAAAATGAAACACAATTTTAGCTTTAAAATCCACCAGGGGGCCCTAGTCAGATGTTGAGGTATAATTTCTTACCACACTGCATCTCAGAGTTTTACAAATAAAAACTCACTTAGTTCAATAGTCGTACAGTATATAAATGAAGTCTCTTATTGTATTGATGCACTATAGCAGCCCAGCTCTTTGCCCTATCTATCTTCACACAGTGAGGAGACAATATGTGTGTAGTGTGGAGGATTTCCTTAAATAGCTTGTGTTCCTGAATGCAGTGTTATTTTCTTGACCCTCATTATTTTCCTCTCCACAGTGGAGTGTTAGTACCAGGAGGCTTTGGTGTAAGAGGGACAGAAGGCAAGATGCTGGCTATTAACTGGGCGAGGAAACAGAACAAGCCTTTCCTGGGTGAGACAGATTTAATATTGTCTTATCGCCTAAGATCTACTTTCTCTGTTACAGTATTATCTGGTAAGATTTCACGCTATAAGTAAATCGAATAGGAGCCACAAAAACATGTTCCCTCCTATGTGTTGATGTAGGAATAATTTATGCTATGTAGCCGCCTTGTACCTTGTCATGTTGTATTATTTTTCTCTGTTGAAGTGGAGCAGTCGTCCATTTTTGGAACAGATTGGCAGAAAACTGAAAGTAAAAACAAAACATTTCAAATTAATCTTGAGGGAAAAAAAAAAATGTAATTGCACGATTACTCAGCCACAGCCCGGAGTATTTTAAAGTTGTTCATGCTGTTGGGATACAACAAACCCTGGAAAATAAATTGAATTCTTTTTCCTGGAAAACATCGAGTTGAATTATAAGGCTAAAGCTACACAGATTGAAACAGGGTTGAAGTAATTGAATGGCTGTGTGAGGGTCCACAACTCAAACCAGCTGTTGCGTGAAGATCTCTATGCAACTGGACATCGTGTGAGTGATTTATGTAAAAGAAAATCAGGAGAAATGTTCAGGTTCATTTGATTCAGACCTGCTCTATCCATACACACCTACTGCCACACGACTCTAAAAGGCCTGATGTACTTGAGCTGTCAGTTACTGTGTTTTACAGTCGCACATAATCTACCATCATGTGTGGAAATTTGTTCTCCTTTTGACATTAAAGCATCGTTTTCTGTTGATCAGAATAAAAAGGCCTAATTGCATCCACTCACAACATTCATCGTTGTAAAATTATGACACAAAGTCCAGAGAGAGGCAAGTGTTTTTTTATAGACACTGTATAATTATATGCAAATACAGCAGTGTTAGTCATGAAAGTGGTTTGCACCGTGGAGATCTTGTTCAGTCTTTTCTTTATTTATGAGTCCTTACAATAGCTCTCATTATGCAAAAAAAAAGAATAAAAAATCTTGTTTTGTGCAGGGGTGTGTTTGGGCATGCAGCTGGCGGTGTGCGAGTTCGCCCGCAACGTTCTCGGATGGGAAGGTGAGTAATTGTCCTGTTCAGCAAGGGACACCACGAAGAGACATTTGATTCCCGTGGTTTCTAATTTAATGATGAAAGAACCTTCAGACCTGTTGGGAAGTTGATTTGAGCTTGGATCATTTTTTTTACCCTTTTTTCAGATGCCAACTCCACAGAATTTAATCCAGAATCCAACCACCCTGTGGTAGGTTGTCTTCTTTTCACCCTGCTTCTATCGCATCTCATCAGCAGGGTGGTTTAATATCCTATTTGATCTGACAGGTGATTGACATGCCAGAGCACAACCCAGGGCAGATGGGTGGGACTATGAGGCTGGGGAAGAGGCGGACCATTTTCACATCCACCACCAGTGTACTGAGTATGTAGTTTTCTCAAACGTTTTTTTTTCTTCTTCTAAACTAGTATGTCTGTGATAACCAATGTTTCTCTGTTGTAGGAAAACTGTATGGAGATGTGCAGTTTGTTGACGAGAGGCACAGACACAGATTTGAGGTAGAGATGCTTAAAAAAATTAATAAAAAAAAATAAAGTATTATTAGCATTGTTCTTACAAAAGTATGGAATTTCATTTGATACATTTCCAGATCTGAAAAAGTGTGGAAAATGGAAACTAGTGGATGGAAAAATGTTGTTATAAGAATAATGAAAACAAATGATTAATTCCATAATTTATTTACATGATACACATGTATTTACTCAAATGTCACAAATTATTTGAATGTTTCTTTTTTTTTTTTTTTTTTTTTGAGAAAATAGGGTCTGGGCAAAAGTGTGGCATTTTAAAATTTCAAATGCGTAGGGACCTTGTATTAACAAATACATACTCTGAAGCACTGCATTCACCTAAACATGTTGTTGTTGTTTTTGTTGGGTCCAGATCTAGAGTTGAAATCCGAGTCATTGAATCTCATCTGATTTTAGGTGAACCCAGAGCTGAAGCATCACTTTGAAAAGAGGGGACTTCACTTTGTTGGCCAGGATGTGGAAGGAGAGCGAATGGAGGTCATTGAATTGGAGGGTGAGTGGAAAGTCACATTGAGAACAAGCCAACCACTTGCTGCTGTTATTAAATAGATGCTAATGTGGTGGAGGTCAAAACACCTGTCCTGTGTTTTTGTTTCAGACCACTGTTACTTTGTCGGCGTGCAGTACCACCCAGAGTTCACCTCCAGACCCATCAAACCTTCTCCTCCATACTTTGGTCTCCTGCTGGCAGCTGCAGGGAAACTACAGAGCTACCTGAGCAAGGGCTGTCGTCTTTCTCCACGGTAAGCTCCCACACATCAATGACCGGTCATCCAGAAATGATTGGATTGAGGTTCAAATGAATCTGTAAATAGTGATGACCCAGCTGTCAGCTGTCAGCTGGTGATGACTATCAGGTTCTCAAGCATTAGCTCCTCCCACTTAGTTTTTTCTCACTTCTTCAGTGTGAATAGTGTTCATCATTGATTCTTCTTTTTCTGCACTAGCTGCAGGGCTCTCTTATAAAATACTTTCTGAAAGTATTTTACTATCAAATCATATCGACTTAAATTAGACTTTTACACACAGACTGTATATAGGCATTGATGCAACAACCAGATGCACAGGTACAAAAAAGTGCAATGCTATGGATGGCCACTAGAAGCTGGCTCCAAAAACTGTGGCTCCAATTGACTTTCAATAAGTCAGTAGATTTTTACAAGTGAAGTCTTTTAGATATTCAGCTTCAAAAATAGGACTATTTAGGGGCGGGGTTAGTTAAATTGACAGGACTGGCATCCAGTGAGACCAGACCTTAACTCCAGTCTCATACACATTGGTTAGTGAAGGGCTCTGCATCCCTGGTTCTCGAGAGCTGCAATCCTGCATGTTTTAGGCCCCGTCCACACGGAGACGGGTTTCAGTGTAAACGGCAAAGTTTTTTATCGTTTACGCCTTGCGTCCACAAGGAGATAGAGATTTGGCAGCCGAAACCGATACTTTTTGAAATCGGGTCCCAGAGTGGGAAAGTCTGAAGAAGCCACCCGCTGTATCTCCGTGTGGACGGCGAATACACATTCTCCTGAAACACTGCCGCCGTAGCCCCGCCTCTGACCCTTAACTTGCCTGTGCAACCCCGACAACAGTAAAAATGGCGGAACACAGCGTTCTTGTTTTGGTGTGTTTCTGTGGCAGCGTTACAGCGCCACATACAGGCCTGGCATATTGACTACAGCATTTTCTGAGTTTTCATGTGGACGCAGATATAAATATCCTTTTTTGGGGGAAGCGTATTAGTTTCGTCTCCGCCTTAGTTGTTTCCCTCTTCCAACACACCTGATTCAATGATCAGGATCGTTATCAGGCTTCTGCAGAGCTTGGTGATGAGCTGAACATTTGAATCAGGTGTGAAAGAGGAAAAATCTATAACATGCAGCATAGCGACCCTCGAGGACCAGTGTTGCAGAGCCCTGGGTTCGTGTCTTTGGTTTCAAGGGTTAGACCCGCCTCCTCACTCCTCCCTTCATGTCTAAATATGGTCACTTCTGGCTCCAAACAACCAACATGGTGATGTTCAAATCCTGGAGTCCTGATCTAGTTTTATCCATTTTATATACACCACGATCTTATATTTAATTCTGAAAATTAAATTGAGATCTAGCTTACCGTAAAGTGGGACAATAAATAGGACAACTGTAGCAATAGCTCAATCTATTTTTAGCAGAAATTATTATGCATTATATTTATGTCAAATGACCCAAGAGTATTCCAGTTGCAATTTACGGCGACAATATAATGTCGCCATTGCACCTGCAGTCACAGTAAAACAATCCTTGTAAGGTATTACTGCTATAAAACTCATTTAATGCGTTTATGTCTCTCGTTGCAGGGACACTTACAGCGACCGCAGTGGCAGCAGCTCTCCCGACGTGGACATCCACGAGCTGAAGTTCCCGTCCTTGTAGTTGGAGTGGATGTGCAGATAAATGCAAATGTGGTCTGCCCTTAACTGATGCTGCAAAACCAAAGTTTGTGATAAACAGTTTTTGCACTGATGGGTACAATATGTAATTTATTTTGGTGACATGTTTTTCCTTCAGTGTAATGGTAAGAGAGCTCTGTTAAATGTGTTGGTGCTTTAGAGTTGGATTTGTGGTTTATGGAGTAACTAGAAGAAACTGTGTAGATGCTGTGTAATAGCTGTACAGAAAACAGAAGAGGGTAAACAATAAGGACAATCATCAAAATGAAAGTTTGCAGTAAGACAAGAATTAAGAGGTAAGATTGCAGGAAATATACCAACGGTGACAAAGAGTTATTCAGGAATCCGGGTCAGTGAAATCAGGTACAAATAAGTAAGATTTATTGCATGACACTACTGGTAGTTATGATGCCATGCAGTTGTGTACAACTTGTACTGTCCACATTTTGCCTGTATATGATGTCAATTAGACATGTTACTGATATATATACCTCCTCACACAGGTTATTATGGTCTGTTTTTCAGTTTTATTTCATGTATTTCTCAACTTAGTTTTAATGCCAGTCTTGGTTTTAAATGTTTTCAGTCTGTATTGGTTTCAAACCTGTACCAGCATGAGATTATACTGGACCACAGAGTTTAACTGTTGTAATATTGTAAATGATTTAGACACAAGTCCACCTCATTGGGTGTTTATTTAGTGCATGGAAATAGTTATATGCAGACTTGTGCACTTTGAGGTGTTATGGGTTTTTATGCCCCGAGTCTGAACTCAGTAGTTCAGGTTGCAGGAACTTTTTATGATTGAGGCCCTTTGCTGTTTATCAACTTGCTTTATTCTGCCTTTAAAGACATCTCTGACCCAGAACTTCCCAAAATGAATTATGCTGACACACAGTCATCTGACAATCAGGCCAACCCTGAGTGACCCTTGAGTTGACTGTAGTAAACATTAAGAGTGAGTTTGGAATAAAGTCCTCAACTTGACTTCAAACCAGCAGCAGCCAGCTGACGTCAAACTTCAGTTACACTTTCAGTCTTTGAGTCATTTTAAATTGAGTGACATGACTTGATAAACAGACTTGGACACTAATGTTAATGCTGCCAATCACTTTGTTTATCTCTTGGTGACCCAAATGCATGAAAATGCCATATTTTTATATGTCTGAAGTCAAGATGCATGTATGTGTTTATTTTTAAATAAATACATTTTTATTCCTCTTGGTGAACCAGAAATTATTCTAGTTGATATGTGAAGCATACGAAGCTCTCTCTACAGGCTGTAGCAGTGATCATAACACACAATATCAAAATGTACCAGTGAATAAACATACAGACCAGACACTGCTGACAGTAAACACAATTCTGAAAATGCTGCATCAACAATTAAATCCAGTTCTGTTGTGATAGTCATTGTACTGGAGGGAGTAGTACTCAGAAACAGCAAGGTCTGATGTGTGTTTTGAAATTTAATAACCTCTGCCAAAGAGGTTATATTTTTACAGGCTTTGTTCCTTTATCTGTTTTTTAAGCAACATTACAGGAAAACTACTGAACAGATTTCTGCATTTTTTTGTTGGAGAGCGACAGTTATCTGAGGAGCAGATCCAGAGGATGGATCCTGTCTGAAAGAAACATAAAACATCAGAAAAATCCATAAATGTTGGAGTGGAAAAATGAGTTAGTGCTCTCTCAGTGCTTTCTAGTTTTCTGTTGAATTTTTATCTTGAAGGGATCTACTAATATTTATATGTTTTAGTTCCACATATTTTTCCCTGTATGATATTACAATGTATAAAATTAACATATATAAATGTAGTCATCACTCAAAACAGAAATATGACATTATCCTTCCAACAAGTCTATTGTAATGACTGGAATTACACATCCTGATCTTTCCCAGGGAATTCATAGCTCCATTGTTATCAACTTCCCTTTTTGGGAGGCATTGTTGACTCTACAAACAACATCATAAAGTCATCAACACTGCTGCAAATAGTGTGGGCAAGACGTTGCCGACACTCACCCTCATCATCATGTATTTATGAGTTAGTGACAACAGGAAACTGCACAGTTTCCCTCGATATGGTGTTAAATACAGCCACTACTTCCTTATAAGACTCCCCTCCTGTTCTCTCCCAAATCTGGCCCTGCCTTTGTTCCTGTGCTCTCGCTCCTCCTTTCGTCAAGTATTAACAGGCAAACTTCAGAAGTCCACACCCCTGCACAGTCACACTCTTACACATGCTTACAGTAGCACTTTAGAGCTCAGATGAGAAGTGCTGCACTGCTGGGATCGACAGAGGGACAGATTTTCCTCACATATCTGTTTTTTGGAGGATTTGATGAGCCACCATGGGAATAAGACTGAGAGACTTATACTGCAGCCATCAACTGCATAGGAGTTGGGGATGGCTGTGAACACAGAATCCTCCACGGATTGTGAAATTAATAAGGAGTGGCTACACAGTTGTTTCTCAACATTTGCAGCATCAGAGGTAAGAAACTAACTGGTTGAAAGCTGGTGTGGGATTATGACTTTCCTACAACTTCCATCTCTTTCTTTCATATCATGCCACCTGAGCTGTTCCCTAGATTTCTCTTAGATTTCTCCTGATCTTACAAAGAAAGATTGTGTCCTATTTCTGTTTTTTTTTTTCTCCTCTTTCCCAGCATTTCTATATCCACATTGATATTCTCTTCAAGCTGCCTTTTCTGTCTTGATCCCCCCTCTCTCACTGCCAGCAACAATGGACCTGACTTTGTGGCAGTACCAGTTCAGGATCATCATGTTGGGGGACTCCACCGTGGGCAAGTCCTCTCTGCTGAAGCGCTACACTGAGGACTTGTTCCTGGAGACCATCAACCAGACAGTAGGAGTGGACTTCTATGTTCACTTCCTGGAGGTGGAGCCAGGGGTTCGTGTCAAGCTGCAGTTCTGGGACACAGCTGGGCAGGAGAGGTTCAGGTGAGGATTAGCTTCAAGCCACCTGCTGTCTACAATAATATCAGTCATAGCTTAAAACCTCTTCAGACTTCTTGGATTCTTTGGTCTTTTCAAGTCTTAATATATCAGATCTACACATATGCATAAGGTCTTATATTTCAACAATGGGCCTAGATTATAAGACAGTAAAACATATCATGAAAACATGCATAAGAATGATGAATGCAAGAGAAAACCCTGGTGTGCATGCAAATAGACTATTCAAATACACTGCCACTGGTTATTCCATTCATCAGTGTTTGCGTTCAGCTTTGTCTGTGTATCCACCCTGTCACCCTCACAAGATCGCTGAGCGGTGTGTACAGTAACGCAGTGTGTGTGATGCTTACAAAGGGAAAAAAAGCAGATCTTGGGCATTATTTTTCCATGCTTAGCATATTTAATGAAACAACTTTGGAGGAACAGTCGGTCTCTAAATTAATTATTTTAGTTCTCCAGTTGAATGAACTGTAGCTAATTGAAAACTATGCCTGTTTGTAATTACCTCAGCTCTGCGAGGTATCTGTAATCCCACAAGTCAGCCAAAAGCTCAGTCCAAATTAGGTTTGTTTTCAATAAAATTTATTCTAATGAAGAAGTAAATTTTTACCAACTGCCCGGCCGAGAGGAACCTTTATTAAGTCTTTCCTTTGGTTTAAACATTGAGTGACTCACGGGGGAGAACTGCATTAGTGTTGACAGTTTCATGATTAAGGTGAGAAAAAAAAACACACAGGGGTTATCAGTTTCTGACAAACAGATTCTTTGTCACTCAGCTTATCTTGAAAGAATTCAGCTCATACAGTGCGGCTTCGATTGTACAAAAATGTCGGTGGCAAAGTCTGAACTCTGCACTCAGAGAGTTTTGGGATGTTTTGTAATTCAAACATCCTCCCTCTCTCTTCCTTTCTTTTTCCCTTTGCCTCACTTCTTTCCTCAGGTCAGTGACCCGTTCCTATTACCGCAACTCGGTTGGAGGCCTGCTGGTGTTTGACATGACCAACCGAGCCTCCTTTGACCATATTAAGGAGTGGCATGCTGAGGTGTGCGAGCGAGTGCGGCCGCATAAGGTTCTGTTCATCCTGGTGGGTCAAAAGAGTGACCGGGATGCCAACGGGGAGAGGGCGGTGAGCCGGGAAGAGGCAGAGAAACTGGCTGGACAGCTCAAGATGCCCTACGTGGAGGCCTCTGCGAAGACGGGCCAAAATGTGAGGGAGTCCTTCGAGCTCCTCACCCGTCGAGTCTATCAGGGTCTGCTGAGTGGAGAGGTCGAGCTGCAAGAGGGCTGGGATGGAGTCAAGTGCACTGCCCCGCAGGCGCTGCGGTTACAGAGAGCCAGCGTGTCTCAGTCCAGCTCAGCCCCCAACAGCAGCAAGAAGTGCTGCGGGTAAACTGTGGACTGGCAGCGGTCACCCAGGCTCACTCATGTTACTGTGGACCTAAAAGTGTCCGCCAGGAAGTTGGATTTGTGGCAACATTGTACTGATTCATCATGCATTTTTGCACCTTTGTTGTGAAGATACAGTCCTAATTATTAAGCAACAAAGCAGAATGATCATATTGTGACTAAAAAATAATTTGACATTTCTAAAACTGGTAAAGATGTAAATTTAAAATCAAGCAGACATTTTGAACCTTTGACCTTGATGAATCCTAATGCTCCCTGGCAGGTATGAGTGTAATGTCTTGACTACTGTTGAACTGACTGTTGTTTCATGTGCTTCAGATGTGAATCTGATAACTTGACTGATCCTAATCTGATTCCACCATCAGGTCAAAATATCAGGTGACCCAGTATCTGCTTTACAACCTGATTCTTGCAAAACTGTTGACACATCAGCATTTGAAAGTACAGCCTCACAAAGCTGCTGTATAATTTTAACAGCAAAATCTACATCAGATTTTTGTATTATTTAGATTATGTTGATTTTCTCACAGCATATCAGACTAATGTACTGACTAGGTCATAGTAGCAGAAGTCACAATGTTTACATTCAATAGTTTGTGCCTTTTCCTAACTCAGTCAAATAAGGTGTTAAAGATCTGACCACATCCAGCTTAAAGTTTATCCCATCATCTCTACTACTGATTTTTGGGCCTCAAAACCTGTACACTGGAAAAGTGATTCCCCAACCTGGGAGTCAGAATTTAAGATAAATCCAATAGGCCAGAAAAGAATTAAAGATTTTTTTCTTGGGAAACACTTTGTACTGTTTATCTCTTTCAGGGAGCTTAAAAAAAACTATCCTTTGGTCTACCTGCTCCCAGCTTGTGAACAGCTTAGGTCATAACTTATAACAAGGGGTTGCAAGTAGACACAGAATAGAAACCAGTGGAGCCACTGCACTGTAAGGACATTCTGCTGTTTCCTCAGAGCCCATTTCAGGACCTAATTCTTTTTTTTTTTTTTTTTGTCTATGTTGCTTGTTCAGTGTATAAATGGCAGCAGTTAAGGTATTGGGGTCCCTTGGTTGATATTGCAAATGTCACCATAAGCCTTAATGTGAATTCATCTTTGTGGCCTGAGCAGTTGTGTAGACAAGGCTTTGTTGCATCAGCTGTAATTGCACTGCATCCTAAAAGTGAGGGGTTGTTTTCAGGTGCTGTTGCTGAAATCAATTAAATAAAAATCTCTGGGGCGTCGTTGGATGTCGTTGTTTTTGAAATGTTTTGAGAGGTTTCTGTGGTTTTATCGTTCACCTGGCTGATCAACAGTGTCCAGTGTTTCTCTAACTATAATCCAGACATGACAGGCTGGTAACTGCTGGTGTTGTGTATTTGTCTGGTTTTGGTTCTTTGCAGGTTTGCACCAGGTAACCTAGTTGCATTCATTAATGTAACTGTTTTGTTTTAACCTCAGACTGTTCATTCAAATCTTTGATGCAATCTTTATTTCTTAATGTTCTGTGATAAATGCAAAGAACCACTTAACATCACAAGGAATAGATCACTTTTAAATAATCACAAAGAACTTCATTTGGTTTGGGACAGAACAATAATAATTTCATTCTAACATGCATAATTTACAATATCTGATTCTAACGGAATTTCATATAATAATATTATTTATGTATATAATACTTCGTATAATATACTATATATGGTCGATTCTTAAAAACTTCTAATTTGATAATCAATCTATTTTTTTAAATCTTACACTGAAAAATCAAGATCTGGAAACCTTTTCTGCTTTTAGTATTTTGATGCAATTTGCTAGAATAGACAAAAGTAAAAAAAGAAAAAGAAATTTTAAAGTGATAGTCAACGTAAATGTGTTCATGTAATAATACCTACTACAGTAGCAATACACAAAAGCAGATGTCTAAGAAAGGCAAAAAAAAAACTATTTGCTGCATAAATATGACATAATAAATCTATTAGTGACAATAACAAAAAACTGAGTAGAGGGTTAATGGGGGATATTAGGGTCATAATTTCTTTCTAATAATATCAACATGTATGATTATCTCTATGTCGAGAGTGACAAAACAAACAAAATCACACCAGACACAGCAATGTTCACAATCCAAAAGAGGTGTTCCAGTAAATGTTTATTGACAAAAATGCAATGGAGTTCTGCCAGGCTTAGCTTAATGGCAACAAAACAAAATCAAAAAGATACAAATACCATTATTGTGCGATGATTCTGGCAAAACACTCAAAAGTTATGGGGACATGACAATGAAATACTATCTAATGTCAAAAAGAAAAATACCCCCACGACCCCCAGCAATACCAACTCCTTGCTCTTCATTAGTCACAAAAAAATCCCAGTCGAAAGGAAAAAAAACAAACAAAACAAAAACAAAATACACAGAGTGGGTACAACACATTAGTTAATCTTGCTACTTTTTGGTTGTCTTGCGGATCAGTGCCATTCTCTGAAAAGAAAAAAATTCAGATAATTAGACCCATTATGTTCATTAGAAAACTATTCAAATCAACAACTGTGACATTTGAGATTATTAATCAACAGTTTTTCCCCCTGGGCTGACTCTACATGCACTATTTCCCGGAATATTTCAACATGTCCGACAGAAACAAAGCCCTCTGTTGTTCACCTGTTTGTGAGCCTCCGTGGTGCAAGCCTTCTTGAATGGCCGAATCTCATCTGAACCATAACCGGGGATCCACATGTTCCACTGGCGCTCTGAGAAAAGCAACACATAATGCCAGCAGGACACAGGCTGTAATTCCTCAGGATGTCCAACAAATACTCAGTGACATCAAACTCTGTATAAATATAACATTCATGTTTGCTATCAAAGATCATTTCCTTGCATGTAATATATAATTTCCAAACGTTATCCAAAAACATTTTCAAGGCCATGAAAGTAAATCATTTCAAACTTCTGTGACTGTCTCGACTCTCCGTACGCTGACATTCTACGTGTGTTTCAAACCAAACACAGCAAGGCAAAAGAGATGACAGTTTACCTGCCAGTAATTTAGCTGCCATATTTTTGAAGCTGTCTAGCTCTTGCATATTTTGACACACCCGCTGGCAGTCATTCAAGGATATAAGCTCAAAAGACTTCAACTCAAGGGTAAAATATCTTTGTTTATGCATTTTCTATACTACACATATCCACAAAGATGTCTCTTTACGATGTCAACTGTCAGACATCTTTGGAATTTTAAACAAGTCCTTCAATTATCAACAATGCTCTTCTAAATGCACAGAAAGTTTAAAAATATCCTTCCTGAATTTAAAATGATTTTAATAAATGAGACATCATTTTGATATGAGTCCTGACACTAGGGGTGCGGCTAACGATTATTTTAGTAATCGAATAATCTATAGATTTTTCCATCGACTAATCAAATAGTTGGATAAGAAATGCTTGCTAAGGTGCAGTAATAAATAGCGCTGTTAAACAATAAAGATTTGCACGAGTGTGGTTTGTCGCAAGCTGGGCGACGTGTTAGCTTAAGTGCTAGCAGAATCCCCGACTAACATATGCTTCCCGTTAATGTGGTATTTCAAAAAGGAAGTACTTCAGTGAAGACTACTTTGTGTCGGATGACTGTCCGTCTTGGTTTTTGTGTACTCACATTTCCCATGGAGAGGGTCAACGTGCTATTTAGCCTTCTTTAAAAAAAGATGTAAAAATCCAAAAGCCGTGCTGTTTTGCATCTTCCCTCTTTATTGGTGGGTTCGGCTGTCTGTTGCTGTCGTGCTTCCGCTTCTTCTTCTTCCTGTCCCTTTCTGTCAATACCGTAAACGCTTCCTATGGGGAACTACAAGTACAGATGACTTTTTCCCGGCTGGTATTTGATTTTACCTATAACAAAAACAATAATACGACGCATCGACTCTTGAATTTCCACGTCGATGAATTTTTATAATCGACATAATCGATTATGTCGAATCATCGTTGCAGCCCTACTTATAATGAAAACAGTGAGCAGCACACATGACACCAAATCCAAGAAACTAGCATTTTTCTGTGAACTCACTGTATCAATAAAGTCTTTGTGCTTTAAAAACAAAGTAAAATTTCCTCTTAAAGCTCATCAACTAATCGTGTTTGTTTGATATACACACAAAAAAAAATCAGTAGAAAAAGAAACTACAGCCAAGTGTTTATCTCAGTCCACAAATTCATTGACCAAACAGCTCGACACACACAGACACAGTTACCAAAAGCAATCAATCACCTTCTCAACACCACTACTCCTTCTCTCTATCGCTCTGCCGCTCTCTCCCTGGCTCATCCTCTGACGTCTGGCAGATTGTCTGACTGAGCATGTTTCTCTCCATCTGCTGCGTGTGAGGCAGGTCACTTTCTGGCTCAGCAACGAGCACCTCGGGGGAACGGCGACGAAACAGGCTTCTCGTTAGTCAGAGCACAGAGCCTCCACTCCGGGGACGTAAACAGGTTCGCGATGCGGGGCAGCTCCTTATGCAGGGACACAAACAAACAGACCCCCCAAAGATTGACCTTACACTCACTGGCTGATGTCACCTTAATCAAACCGGGTGTCTGTCTCTTACGCTGCAAGGACAGGGAGGCATGTTCAGCGGCACGAGCGCAAACACAATGACCTCACTGCACCATATCATTAAAAGTGAAAGCCTCGTACTCCTGTTCATGTCTCACGGTTGTTGCCGAAGACTTAAATAATTACTGTCAGGTTCAGATCCAATTTATTTATTTATTTTTTGACTAACAAAGACCTCAGAAATAGACGTGACAATTGATTCTGTGAAGCGACATGTTTTGATTGTTTCCTGTCAGATGTTTGTTTACTCCCGTGGAAACAAGATGACTGACATGATCACAAAGGATGTCAGCATTTGGTAAAGGGTAATGAGCGTTTGTGTATATACAGCGTTTACATTATGACAGATACATCCTCCGGTCTTTCTATGTTTTGTGACTAATGGCAGATTTCACTTTAACTGTGAAACACATTGTCCCTCTGAGGACACACACACACACACACACACACACCATGATTTTTGATAATTACATATTAGTCAAATGAGTGTTGTGCTGTGGACTGGCATCTTGGCTTTTTGTAAACACACACATTGGACTGAAAAAGGCCTAATTGCAGGGAAAACCTCATCATCTACATTTTGTAAGGACAAAAAAGTGACAGTCACAATCACATTTAAACCCACTCTTATGTATATTTTCATTTTTAAATACCCTCAAAGATTTAAAATTTGGGAAGTGGGGTGTGACTGGTTTATTGATAAAAACAAAATGAAAGGAACCAGCCATGAAAATGTAATCATGACTTACACAAAGTGATAAAGAGACTGTATTAGTCCTCAAATTAATCCATAAAACAAGCATTAATTTAATATTTCCATCATTTGTGGATTGTTTTTTTTTATGCTGCCACCTGATTGCATCCACTTCTGTAACATATGTCTGTTTAATTCTGTAAGAAGATATCCCAAGATATAAATCACATGCAACATATTCCCAATATAAAAACAGCAGAGCGACAGATTTCACCACAGCTCTAAGTCTCATGAGTGCATCTCTCCGATGTGTTATCTCAGCAGTGCTTCAACTTAATTGCTATCTGAAGATGAGAGTCTTCTAAAGGAGCCTGTTGAAGACTGTTGGTGATTAAATTCTTTAGCTGTCTGGTCTTGGCTGTTTCACATTTGTCTGAAGAGGAACCTGCCGCCCTCGTGCTGCAGTGTCATTTGATGTGATTTGGATCCGTAAACCTTAGAATGTGATGTGTCAGCAGTGTATACAATGTTACCAAGACACCAAGACCATGAGTGAAACATTACTAAGTGCACCATCACTCATTATAAACACAGGATAATGACTCCAAAAGATGATGTGTTTATCCAGTTTTGACTAGGGATGGGTATCGTTAGTATTTTTATGAATCCGATTCTCATTTCAGTTCTGCTTATCGATTCCGGTTCCTAACGATTCCTTATTTCGATTCCAAAAACTAAAAAACAGAAAGCCAAATGTATATTTAACATATTAATTTCCCAGATGTGTTGCATTTTCCATGTTGGCCGCTCTCTCTACTAAAATGAATCTTTTTTTTTTTTTTTAAACATTACCCCTTTTCCACCGAACAAGAACGGGTGCTAGTTCCGTGCTGGTGGTTAGTTGGTTCAGATCCCATTTCTTCTATGAACCGGTTTGCTTGTCCACTGTCAAGGAGCCAAGTTGGGGCCACGTCATGTAAAAGGTCAGTACGTCACTGCATAGGTAGCCGGTTCACAACAACTGGCCGCTAGCAAGCTAGCTGCTGTTAACAAACTACTGTTACCCTGTTACTATCAGTCCATGAAAAAATGTTTTTTTCAGCAGATATTCTAGTTACAACATGATTGAGTTAACAGTGGAAAAGGGGTAACTTTCGACCACTTTCCCGGTCCATTTCCTGTTGTCATGCGGCGTCACGTGACGTGTTAGATACGTAACAGACAGGTCCTGGCAGATATCTAAAGTCCGTTTGCAGCCGTTGTGTATCAGAACCAAAATTATATTTTTTTTATGGGTACCTGGTACTCACTAAATTTAATTCGGTTCC
>OOFC01029914.1:27012-51016 GCA_900323345.1 Pseudochromis fuscus | reverse complement strand
GGCCTCTGGATGGGGGCCCAGCGTAGTCTGCTGCTGATGATAACCCCCACCTCACCACCAGGCCATTCTGCCTTCAGGGCCTGTGCAGGTCCACACATCCCCATGGCAACAGTGGCAGGGCCGTCCACACAATGTGAGTGGGCAACAAGCCAAGTGCTGCCAAATTGGGATGAGGGAGAGACATTTTGGGAGAATGCTCAATCCTGAATCTTTTCACCTTTATTTTGTTTCTGGGTAATCGTGTTTCTGGCTCCAGTGATCTAATATCAGACACTTGGATGGCGTTTGTTGTATGTACAGTGGTCAGCAGCACCGGAGGCGAACACACTTTTGTGTGGTTCCCCACCACTGCTCCATGTTTCTTAAATTCTCCCACCTCTCTCTCGAGGCTTTAAATTTTTATTTGTCAGTTTTTGTAGCAGGCATTTCTAAAACTAGACCCTCGGGCAGAATTGAACCGACACATTCAGAAGCATTCGTTGTGTGTTTAAGGAGACCTTGTCACGGCAATATTAAGCCTGCGTAAACACAAGTAGTTCAATGACATTCACAGCAACCACCTAAAGTTGATTCCCCGCCCCCTCTAAGCCACCGGGAAGATACTGTATAAGTGGTCGGGTGGTGTTTATTGAAAGTGGATATCTGCTGTTTGTTTTGTTGTTCTGCTTTCCGACCGTAAACACTGCATAGATTTCCTTGAGTGGTGTTTGAAACGTGTATGTGTGTGTGTGTGCCATGTGTTATATTTGCTGATAACAGGATTTACTCAAATTGCGAATCACCAGTTGAGAAAGGTTAATTGTCAGTGCAAGTGGTAGAATGGGTACATGCAATAATTATTAGTCTAAGTTGCTTTATTATTTAATGACACTAATTAGGCATTAACTGTGGTCCCCTTTTTGGATCACAACTTCAAATGCATGTCAAATTGCATTAAGTTCACTTTGACATCCATTTATCAAACTAAAGGAATGCTGTTTTGTAGATGTCCTTAGTGTGTTTATTATTATGAAAGTGATCTGTTCTTGAGGTACTGATCAGAAAATTGGCAGAGGGATTTTCAGAACCGGCTCAGTGAAGTGCATCCTCATTTTATTTACTGTGAGGACAATGCATTTTATTATTGGTGAGGTTTTTTTTTTGACTTGCTGGTGGTTGGGGTAATTTAAGCTAAGAAGGATATTTGATGCAAATTTGAAGTGCTGGATCAGTTGCACCACTAAGAAACACACAGGGCTGGGTTTGTGTGCCACCCATGTGGATGAAACTGGCATGGATCTGGCATTAAGGTGAGATGGAAAGTGACAAGGAAAGAAAGCAAGAGATCAAGGCATGACTGCCAGTGCATGTCATTGCCCTACACTCTCATCAAATAGCCCCGTGCTGCTTATGTTGCTGCCCAGACGCAAATTAATTTGGACGCCTGGAAAGACTGCAGAGCCCGGGACTCATCTCTGCCCTTTAAAAAAGAAAAGACACCAGCGGAGAGCACTCCTCTAACAAGGGGGGCAGGGGCCGAGAGAGAGGTTTTGATGGATTTCAGCGGAGGGCAACACAGTGTCTGGAATAAGATGGGAGGGTACAGAGGACACGGTTGAATATGCTTGTCCTGCTATGATGACAAGATGGCTCAGCCACCACTGTGCCACCGGCCTCCCCCTGCTTCCACCCTCCCCTCCATCCCCCCGGTACTCCCCTTCAGGACACAAGTGAAGTAGGAGGGAGTGTTGGGGGAAGAGGAGTCCTGACGGTTAGCTGCCGTTTAATCTTCTCCTTGGCTCACTGCAGATTCTTTCACTACATGCCCCACTCCCTCTTCTCCCCAAATCTGTACCTGCTCATCCCTGGGCCCGCTTTACAGGGGAGCTCTTGATCAGTGAGGTGATGGAGAATGGCCCTCGTCACACACTCCAAATAGGATCGGATTGCCTGGGAGCAAAAGGTTAGAGCTACATGGTAAAAAATACAGGGAGTGGTGGTGTGGGGACGCTTCAGCAGCCAGACACTACCAAGAAATGAGCTCTGTTTGAGATGGACTTTGCAGGGTGTTTGAGAGGGGTCCGCGCTGGTGCAGAACAACCACAAAACTCCAGCAGTACATGTGTTCGCTGGTTCGGGGATTGGCCAAAAGAGGAGGGGTGTGAAGAGGCGGAGGTCTTGTTCTCCACTGGCATGTCGTTGGCACGTTGTTAACCTCCCAGGGCTCGGGGAAAAAGACTCAGGCCTCCGTGTGCTTTAGACGCAAGGTTTGTTTGAGAGATGCCTGGGGAGAGCTGGACCCCTGCTGGAGAACAAGGTAACAAAACAGCCGCATGCTGACAAAGGACGGGATGCTCGCTGGAGGAAGGGGTTAAATAAAAACACATGCTGGGTCACAGAGAAACCACCTGGGTTCAGACATAAACAGTCCAGTGGCTTAAATTAAGTCTATCTGGTAATATAGAGCATTTTATTATAACCCAGTAAAAATAAAAAAGAATTAGAAATTACTACTTTGATTTACAAATACAAATAATTCTCAGTAAGCAGCCTATTTCATTAGTTTTATAACTTTTTTATTGTTAGCGTGTCATCTTTTATAACATCTCATGCAGAGGAAACAGTTGCAATCACTTGGAAATGTCACACCTTTATATTATTGATTATCTGCTGAACATAGGTCTAAACACATGAATGTATCAGTGAGAGATTTTCCCTTTTTTATACATTAACTCACTTTTAATGTGAGTAATTATTTTTTAACAGCAACATATCAAATCATCCATATAAAACGATATTTTCCCAAAACAAAATCTCCTCAAAAATACATATAAAACATGAAAGAACAACACTCTTTGTCCACATAGGCTACAATTATGGGCTTTGATGCATATTTGGTCACATGACCTGAGAAGTTAACCTGGACCTGGGGGATTTTAGGTGTATCTTCCAGGATACATAGTTTATACAAGCAACTCGTACGAAGAGATATATAATATATTACGTCTGTGGGATTTGAAAAGTAGAAATAGCTGCAAACACTGCAGCTGGAACACATTTTATACTGTTTGCTCAAATCCTACAGAAGCAGCTGCGTTTTTAGGGTCACAGCCAGAAAAAAGGAAAAAGTCCCATCATTATTTTGTCTTTGTTATGAGGTTCAAAGTGTGCAACTTACTGAAATGCACGCTAAAGCACAAAGGGGAAAAAACTGGGCAGAGAGAGTCAGAACAAGAGGTTGGTAACTCTTGCTCAGTCTTGTGATCAAACACCAGTGGGTGACACTACAAACTTCTATCCCCTCTTTTCAGCATTGCTCTTTCCACCCCCTTCTTTTCTACAGTAGTAATGCCCCTCACTATTTTTCTACATCTTATCCCTTTTAATTAGAAAGCAAATTCTGCAGCCTGGAGAGACCTAATCCCCTACTGCCCAACAATGCACAGAGTGGCTTTGAACAGCCGACCTGCAACCTCAACAGCCACTGCCTCAAACTCCCCCCACAGTGCTGGACCTTCGAGGGGAGGGGGAGGGAGAGGGGGGCTTTTTTTTTTCACTACTCAGACCATTATTACTTAAGATACATCGCTGCGGTATTTGCAGAACTACATATTTGCATTTTAGGAATGTTAACAGTAATTAACAACTAAGTGACACATGTGACAGGAATGATACAAGTGTATGCCAACTGGGTCTATCTCCCCTGCGAGAGATGTAGCCGCGGCTGATTTGCATATATATTAATGTCCCTTATTGTATAGATTAGATCCCATTAGTTGTGGTGATTCTGGTAGAAGGTGCAGTCACCAGAATGCTAAAAGTCCTGTTATTATAGCGAAATCATATTTAAATTGTTGGAGGGCAAGGAAAAGAGGGGGTTATGGCACTGATACAAGGTTAACAGCGATTAGACACCCTGACCATCTTGACAATAGGCCGAGATTAGAGTCTAAAAAAAGGCCTCTCTAAAATGGGACTCTGTTAGCTGTCTGTGCATTTACCCTGCTTGTATCTAAAATTACCAGCTTTCATTTCTTAATAAAAGTATATCTAGATTGAGCACACAGCCCGCTGAAATTAAATTCTGGCTCCGTTCCTGGGCCTGTGCGCTTTACATCCACTCTGGCAGTTAACACAGAGACAAAGTGATCGTTTACTGAGCTGTTCAGTAAATGATAATTCAGGAGAATTATGAAGCTGTCAGTGTCTGCTCTTGTGCCGTCTGCAGAAGAGAGGTCATCAGATAGCGGCGGCGATGAGAGCGAGGAGGAGGAAATCAGGCACGGAGACTCTGACAATGGCAACAGTTTAATCTACTGATTGCTGCTCTTGATTTACAAGAAAGCTGAAACCTTGGAAAGTTACAGTCTCTGTGCTGCACTGCCTCCAGTGGCCGACCATTGACTTCCCCCATCAAGCACTTCTTCATTGCTGGAGGCCGATTCAACTAAGTGTTGAAGTCTACGTCAGAGAGATGATTTTTACTTTAGTTGTTTGTGAATTTGGGTTTTCTTCTTGGAAATAACTGTTAAAGAGCGAGAGTTTAATCAATGCTACTCCACATCCACATTTAAATCTGTATTAATAAGTAGATGAATTAGCGAGTAATGAAATCACTGTTTTCAAGGTTAAAGGTGCAGACAGGTAATTATAACTCACCTCAGCTCTTCAGTGTTGTGGTGTCTTTCAGGTTATTGTTTTGGTTTTACAGGTGTTATGTTAACTCTCACTTTTGCTTTCATCACCATGTTTTTTAACCTCTTTTTGGATCTCAACAAAAATACTGTGATGAACTTTACTGGAACAGCAGCTAAACTCCAACTACTCCAAGTGCAGTGGTTCTGCGTATATGAACCCCACCAGTTTCATATACGCATTCACTGAACCCTTCTTTATTGAAAAATAAAATGTGATTTTTGTCAAATTCAAGACATAGGAATATGCTTTACTGCTGCACAAAATGAACCGTGCATTAACATCACTGTGTTCAAAGAATAAAACCAGTACAATGCATGACCTCACAACAAATTACACACCATTTCACAAAGACATGACCTTTTTAATACTATCACACTAAAATGGTTTTAATTTTTAACCTTATGTATTCCAATAATGAACTTACTGTATTTATGCTGTTTATTATTTTTAACATTTCAACACACACTCATCACCTAATCCATTCCATCAGGCTACAATAATAATATTTACTGCAAATCAGTGTGACCTCTGCTGTTACCTTAGAGAGACCAGTTCAGAAATGCATGGCTTCACATTGGAAAGTGCCTCCGCCGAACCCCTGAGACTGACTCACCGAACCCCGAAGGTTCGATCGAACCCAGGTTAAGAACCACTGAGCTAGTGAGCACACTGGGGTATTTAACTGTTAAAGGGCCTGGTGGATATAACTGAAGCAGATGAAATCAAACCTGTTCTTTAATTAGTCAGGAGGTTGTTCCTCATTGGACATTAGCTTGAAGTGTAATGGCAACAGGATCTTTTACAGTTTCAGGTTTCTGTTTGTCTCTTTTTTACCTCCCAGGTCTCAGTTTACAGTAATTTCCATTTCATGTAAATACCACAGCAGCACTACTGTCTAATTGAGTTACAGTATCAGTGTGTGTGATACATTGCAGATTTCTTTAAGAAACAATTAACGAGCGACAGTAATGTAACTCAGTGCACAACAAAGTTCACAGTATCATTTCTAAATTGTTTACAGACATCCCGACCAACAGCTCTCCATCAGGCGAGAAAAACTGAAATCACTGCAGAGTGCTTAAGTATACATGATGGGGGCAAAAACACTGGTGTGGTTTGTTTAATTTAAATTGATGCTCAATTAACTTACAATGCTGTGTCACTGGGTTAATGAGATAATTCTAGTTGCAAATAATCTGAGAGATTATTAGCTTTAAATTTAAATTTAGTTGTTTGGTTTGACATTCAGACATTGGTAGAGGACTGAAGCTGAGCAGAAAACACTGGAGTACTGCAGTTTCATGTACTTTACTTGTGTGGATCAGTCAGAGAGGAAACTGTGAAGAAGGGCATTTTTGGTTCAAACGGAAAGAGATGAAAGAAAATCTCTGTCGTGAATGGATGAATTGGGGCCGTGCTTGATAATTTGCAGAGTGCATTCTTCATCGCTGCGTTTCTTGTTCATTTCCAGTCTTTCAGCTCTGTCACCTCTCCCCTCTCGCTGTAACAATGTTGTCTTAAATGAATTCAAACAGAGTTTTATTGACACAATGAATGATGTTTCAAAGGAAACACCGATTACAGGAAATAACTTCATTTAGCTTCTGTATTAATCATTCCTCAGCTAATTAACATTGATAGAGATGCCCTGAGCAGGGATAGTGTGCTCTCTCTCCCTGTGTGTGTGTGTGTGTGTGTGTGTGTGTGTGTGTGTGTGTGTGTGTGTGTGTGTGTGGAGGAGTGGGGAGTGCTGGGAGACGAGTGCATTCTCCCACTTCCATTTACTTAAAGCTCAGAGGATCTTTTTTGCATGCCGTCTCAATTAGTTACTCACGCTGTCACTCTGTCTGTCACATCCTGGTGTGTCACACTGAAACAACTGTGGAGTGGGCTGCCTGGATGAACAAACAACAAGTCTGAGTGCGAGCATTCAGCAGGAGAGCGTGGGTCACACTCTGTGCCTAAGGCCACCATATTCCTTTCCTACTCAAGGGTTCAATTTTCAGAAAGCTACTTAGGTATTATTCTAATCCCTACCCAGCTATTTTCCCCCCAAGGCCACAACTCAGGTTACCATTTTGGACATTTGATCAGTGCTAAAGTTTGAAGTTGTTTAGTTTGGTAACTGTGTGTGTGTGTGTGTGTGGCATCAGCGATTGTGCGTTTGATGCATTCGATCTTCTCCCCTACTGTCAAAGCAGATGATTGCATCAGAGCAACAATGTTATGCCACTGCCAATTATTATGAGACTGTTCAGGAGAAGACTGAGCTGCCAATCTTTATCTGATAGAATAGGCGCCAACTTATTAATAAAACATCATCTCTTAATTTGCTATAACAACATATTAGCATGACAAAATCAATGGCTTTGATTTGGTATTCATGTATTTCTCTGAACATATTTGCTGCTCTCTCGGGTCTGCCTGTGCTCTGAGGTGGTGTATCTCGAGGCTGCTGCAGATGGGAGGTGGGGGGGGGGCTGTGGAGGTTATAGTGGGGACTGCTGGGAGTTGCGGGGACGGCCGCCTCGACGGGATGTTTTTCTCTTGTACAGTTTTGTTGTCTAAATGTTTTACAAACTTAATTGGCATTCCCGGGGGAAGGCTGCCAGCTGTCTGCCTGATGGCGAGGGTTTCTAATTTGGTGCATGGCGAAGGTTAGCTGACGGGGTAGCTAGCGGAGCGGAGCAGGGCATACAACACGCCGCATGCTGCACATGGCCTGATCAAGCCCAGGGTTTGCTTGTTTTTCCCTCGTTTGTTCAACAACAGACATTGCTTCACCAGGAAAGAGTGTAACAGCTGCTATCTAACAAGCAGAGTGCAGAGAGTGCTGGTCCGTGATGCTGGAGTGAGGTGTGGATGGTGCTGGCTAACCACTGGCGAAGCTGGCAACAGGCTGGGTGCAATCACGGCCTGGTGCATTATCAGTGCGAACTTGTAGCTAGTTCTTCATCCCTATCCAAGAGATTTTTTTTTTTCTTTTTAGTCATAAAGTAGGATTTAAAAGTTAGCGACAATGTTTCCTGAAGGTCTGTGAACTCTCCACAGCACATACTGTAAATGTGAACTGCTTTTTACCCTTCACTCAGTGTCTCAGGTGAAGCTCTAAGTCTTCTCCTTAACTTCAGCCAACACTTTATTTAACAATCTGATGCCACTGAGGGATTTCAAAGGTCAAGGTACCAATTTAAAAAGCCAAGCTTAACTTGATTCCTGCTTTAATCACTAATTAATATAAAAGAGTGAAATAAAGAGCTTGGAAGTCTTAAAGGTTTAGTTAGGGAATGATGATGGATAAGAAACTGCTGACACTAACATGCACTTTAACCAAAGACCTATTCACAAAAATAGATTTGCTTAGATGAAAACATTGCTTGACGTCCTGTCCCTATTAACATTTTGGTGTACTGCATTGTGGTAATAGTTGTAATTTAGAAAATAAAGGACATCACTGTACTTGAGATGCTGATGCTGAGATTATGTAGTCAGTTTTTGTTACCCAGTTCCTTATGGCCCTGAGAGCTCTGCACACACAAATACACAAAACATCAGCAAACACGAGCTAATCTGAGGTAACGCTTTTAGAAAAATACTACAAAGTGGGAAAATAGTCAAATCCAGAAATAGTGTGGTAACATAAATGTTCCCAGGTGATGAAGATGATGAGGACAGACTTCCTGTTGACACGGTGACTCATGATGAAGTTGACAGTCTGATGTTTGTGTTGGAAAATTCACTAAAATGAAAGTTCTGAATGTGAAATTTTTATATTTTCTGTGGCATTTGTTTTTAACTGCTCTGCATGTGTCAGATGTGTTTCGTAGTTTGCCTTCTTATGTCGTTAGGGATTGAGGTCTCAGGGTCACATACACTGGAGCTATTTTACATTACTACACTGTCCAAGTTGCCAAACAGTAGAAGGTGTGTGATCTCCCCATCTTTTCACACACAAATCCACCCACAGCCTGTTTTCAGCTTAGCTAACCTATGCGAGCCCTGCTATAGTGGCCTGTGTGACAGGGTGGGCTGGGGCTTGTTGGGTCTAACCCCTGCCAGCAAGCTCTGTCTGCAGGACATGTTGACTCTGCGCACATTATCACCAATGCATGGCGCTGCATACTCACACAGGATAATTGGCCTGCGGTGGTGGCACGGCGGCAGGAAATGTAAAAGTTGCTGGTTGTTCAAGGGTAAACAGGACTTATCTCCCTGACAAGGTGCTGACAACTGAGTGATTTATAAACATACTTTTATTTAAAACTGCCCTTTGTGAGTGTGACAGTGTTTTGAGTGAAATGGTGCAAGAAGAGGCTCATCTGAGATCCTGTACTACTGATAGACTGTAAGAGATGGACATTGTGGGCTCACACTTTGAAGCCAGGGGTTTGGAGCCAGTAGTGACCATATTTGGATATGAACGGAGGAGTGAGGAGGCGGGTCTGACCCTTGAACCCGACAACACTGCTCAGTGTGTATGAGACTGGATTTCAACAGATAATTAGTCTCCAAACCACCTGCAAATCATTGAAGATCACACCTGTCAATCAAACTAACCCCACCCACTCATTACTTAGTTATAAAATATTACCAGCTGACCACCACATCACTAATAAAAAGATCTGACTTTAGCAAATGACATCAGAACCACTTTTTGCAGTTAGCATCTAGTGGCCATTGATGGTGTTGCATTTTTTTAATTAACACTTCCACATTGGCTTCACTGTTGAGTTGCTACGTACATTTTTTGCATCCAGTCTATGGTACCACTCTAACACCATATTCCTGTCCAGGTCAAAAAAAACCCCCAACCAACCACCAGATATTGCTGGAGTACTCTATCAGCGGATGACTAACAGCTGCAACCGCTCCACTAGAGTTGGAGTACTAAACTCTTGGCTCAACACCCATCCAGTTTTTTTACCCACTTTTTTTTTTTTTTTTTTTTTTTCAAACAAGAGGCCGGATGTGGAGGATGTAGAGGATCAAGGGATCTAAAGCTTAGTAAGAGCACTGCATTCATGATGCATGTGTCTGATGGTCGAGACTGGAGTGAACATATGCTGAGGTCTTTATTGGCATTCTCGGGGAGATTGGAGGGACAATCAATTAGCCATGAAGCAGCGTGTTCCCAGGGGCTCCTGAAATATCCAGATGACTTAGTGACCGTACACAAACCAAGATGCTAATTTACTGAATTCACTGGGATTGACTTCAAGGGCAAATGCCACTGGGTGAAAACTCCCCACTCATTTCTTATCACTAAAGGATGCCTCGTGTATCGACAGGTGCAGGTGAATAAAGTGAACATGCAGAAGGTGTGAATCTAAACCTGGGTGGTACAGGCAAACCGGGAGTTAGCCTAGCTGCTCTTGACTTTAATTGGCCTTATAATAGTCTAATTGATAAGTGTTGTGAGTGGGACAGGGAGGGGGCAAAGGGTTGCACTGCACCCCTGGCTGCGGTGCAGACTTGAGAGGAGCATGCGGGGGCACTGCTGATTATTCAACATGTTTCTCTAATCCCAGCCCTTGTGGTAGGAACCTGTGAAAGAGCCTGGTCTTTGTGCTGGGGGGCTAATCGTGTTTTGGAAACGCCGATCGAGGCTAATCTTCTGGCCTGCCTCTAATGTGGAGCCGCTGATATCCTCTGCTGCGATAAATTAAGCTACTTATTAATCTAATTATGGTACATTCATCCCCACAAACTTTCATGTGACTTAGAAAGCCCCCTTCACCATTAACTCCTGCACCCCTCCATCCTCCCCCTCTCCAAACTCAGATCTTGAGACTGACTGCCCTCCCTCTCTCAGACTGTCAGCTCTGACCGGCCCAATTAGGAGCCCTCAGGATCTTGCCTCTAACGAGCCTCTGGGCTCCACTCAGCCTCTCCACACAGACTGGGGTCGGTCTTACTCATTCTCCAGATACACCCCCAGTAACCACACACCCCCTAGACCCCCGGCAAAATCTCCACCTGCTCTGTTATAGTTTTTTTAAACCATTTTTTACTTTACCTCTTTGTCGAGAAAGAGTTTTCTTTTCTACTTTATCACCAGTATTGCACTCATTTACTCCCTATGTGAAAAACCCTCCTCAGATTTACCACCCTGTGACCCTCTTTGGCCCTCTTGTGGACTTCCTTTACATTTTCCCTCGTCCTAAAGTGAACTTTTTAACAACCTCCCTTCCCTCTCTCTGGCCATCTATGGGCCGTGTGATGCTTTAACTCTCTGCTTCCCACAGCGCTGCCTCTCAGCTTGGGCCTGATGTTGCTCCCGCTGCGTTTGCTGGTCTTTCACGCGGCGCCGCGCCTCCGTGAGGTGGGAACCTGGAGGAGCTGGGAAGCTTGCTGTGGGGAAGTGAGAGCAGGATGACAGGGCCTTTCCCTCCGCGGACAGTGACCCTGAAGGGAGATGAAAGAAGTTCACGTCTGCACTTTAGCGGCTCAAACAGGGCTGCAATCATCCGTGAAGGCTCTCTTACCCATCCCACCCCCGCTGGCTTTCTTGTGCACATCTCCCCTTCCCCACTTTCTTTGATTTTAGGTGAGGTGGAGAAGAGTGTCAGAGCACCCTGGTGTTTGGACCCCTCTTTTTCCTCATGTCTTTCTTGTGCTTTTGCACTTTTTCCTGTCTCCCTGAGGCCAGCGGGAAATATTTCATTTTTGCACTCAGGAGCTGTGCAAACTTTATTTTTGTTACAATTCTAAAGAGCAGACTGATTGTTCACATCACATTACTGTCTTTTGACAAACAAAACTTCTCTTTAATCTGATTCCCAGTCACGTGTGGGTCTACATGACAGTATTACATGACTGTACATAACTCACCTTCCACAGGTATAATCTGTGTGGCATTAACCTTCTGGTGCTCCCTCACTTCAGTGATGTTGTGGATGCTCCTCAAAGGCGAAGTGGAGGGGTGAGACAACAGAAAACCGCTCGCTGTCATTTGTTCTTGGAAACAAAGGTTCTGTGCTGCTATCAAACTCCCATTAGATATGGAGAATTGAGTGTGCGGGCTTCACCACGTACCATACAGCGAGGTGATAACACAACGCAGAGGCAGGCCAGGACGCTAATTGCATGCCGAATATTTATAGTCCAGACAATTAGCAGTTGCCTTTTATATGCAAAATAACAACAGCAGCAGTGGCAACAGAGAGAGGGATGGGGATGTGGGGGGGGGGTAAGTAATTAAGATGCTCAAAACAGGACAGGGACATGCAGTCTGTTGTGCTCTGATTTGTTGCTAACAAACACAATAATTAGCCTGTTATTGCGGGATAATGAAGTTGCCAGTGTCCTTTTCCTCTTCTGCCAAGTGCCATCCTGAACAAGGACGTCCCCCCTCCACCCATCACCCCCCCACCACCACCACCACCACCACCACCACTGCTGCTGCTGTTACTGTGGACAGGGCCCTGAGGACAAGGTTGTTGAGAAGTTCAGAGGTCACACAGTGTGTCATGGATCTGCTCAGGGAATAGTGTAAGGTGGAGTAGTAACACCAGGTTTTACCACAGTGTCAAGGTAACTGAAGAATTTAAAGTTGCAGCATTAGAGAAGGTGGATTTATCTTCAATATCGTGACAAATCAGCCATATTTCAAAATTTGCTCAATTTTGTAGTTTAACGCCAATTGTGTCTCCATTTGTGTGAATGTATATGTGCCTGTCAGTCAGTGTGTGTGCCTCCTTTACACATATATGGCTGTGTATGTCCCTGACCGCAGGTTCACTGAATCAACAATACTGTCTGGCAGGATTAGGTGCAGCTAGAGCTGATTTGATATTTGTGGCTGATAGTGCTTGTAAGTACGCTTTTGTTCCCCTCCATTGTGGTCGAGATTAAGGCAAACCTCCTCTTCATCATCCTGCTTCGGTGTAGTAATAACCTAGATAAAGCTACTCTTTGATTGAATCATTTCTACGTGTGTTCAGGACCTATTCTCTCCCGCTCCCTGTCAGCTGTTGCTCGTGCATCAGACGCTTCATTTCCACTTTTTCTTTCCCTTCGTAACTCCGTCACTGTCATTCATCTTTGTTTTTATTTTCCAACTTTTTATCTATAATACCTGTCAGTCATTGCTCCACACTAATGAGAGTATTTGTTTATGTTGATTTGCACTAATGATGACTTGAAGATGGTTGAATATTGCTTTTTGTTCGTAAACAAAAACACACAGTGCAAAGAGCTTTGGCGAGAACTTGTTATAGAGTCTGTCAATTCTGTGTTCGTTTGCACACAAGTTGAATCAACAAATCAACTAATGTGAACACTCATGCTCTGGAGTCTGTAAATGCAGAATATTTGTTGTATGTTTTGTTGTAGTGTTGGAGGCTGATGGAGTGTAGGTACAGCGTTGTGTAGGAGACTTTGATCGAGTCAGAAAGGAATTATTGGTGATCCTTGTGGAGGTGTTGTGGTTCTGTATTAATGTGTGCCAGCCTCATAAATAATGTACCCACTCACATACACACAAATGCAAATAAGGCAACCAGGAAATTGTACTGCATGTGTCACATCCCTCTAGATTTTGAGGGTTAGAATATAATCATTTTGACATCTGGATTGGACCTATCTATGAATACTAACTCTGAATTATGGCACTCAATCACATCACAACATGTAAATGTTATATAGAAAGGTTAATTGACCAGATGATCGTCCTGTATTTAAGTTCAGTGTGAGATTCCCATAACAACTTTAGATATCAGTAAAAAGAAAAAAAAAAATCTGAAAGTTAAATTATTCACATAAATGTAGGATATCAACATTTATGGCACACTGGTGGTAATATAAATCCAGAATACATTAAAAAAAATTAGGTTAACCTCAGCATAATGAGTTTTTTGATAACCCACACTGTAATAACTGGTTATGTAACAGTGGTTTTGTCTTAGCTTTGGGCACCTAAATCATTTACTTTATGTTTGATGTAAGATCAAGATGAGTGGGATTATATGTTAATTTGTGGTTCAGGTTTGACAGTGTTCGAAAGTTGCATGATACTACAGGATTACCGTATGTTCCACACTATAAGGTGCACTGCATTATAAGGCACATAGAATAGAAACTACTGCAGTGGCTGGCGTTGTGTTATCATCCATCTAGATGAAGCTGCGCTAAAGTGAATGTCAACAAAACAGTCAGATAAGTCAGTCAGTCAAACTTTATTAATAGAAAACAAACCAACGTTCTGACAACTCTGTTCACTCCAAAACAAGTTAGTACATTCACAATATGGTACCGTACGTACCGGTAGCTCTTACCGGTATTTGCGCCGCCTTCGTTGAAAACAATGTATTTCCAACTCCATTTGTCACAGTTCAAAGCTACATGAACAGCTGTTTTATTTTTTTCTCCGAGGTAACGTCACAAACGTGGAGGGAACTTTTCATCAATTCAGTAAACACGTAAAAGAAACAGTCTGATAGCGCTATGGTAAAGCAAAAGTTAGTGCAATCACAATATACGCCCCCTGACTACGGTAGCCATAATTAACCAATATTGATCCATATATAAGGCGCATCAGATTATATGGCACACTGTCGGTTATTGAGAAAATTAAAGGCTTTTAGGTGGAGCTTATAGTGTGGAAAATACGGTAGTTCAGTTTTTTTTAATGAGCTTGTTAGATAATGGAGAAGGCTACATAATTGTTAAACACTTTATTTGTATTTTTGTCTCCTTGAGATGTAATTAAATATAAATATAAAAGTCTATAAAGCAGTGTAAAGGTGCAACAAATCAACAACTATGAAGTGATGACTACAAAAAGCCAAATCTCACCTGACCAGGCAGCGATACTGTACGATGGATTTGGTTCTGGATTAGCTTCACATTTACACCTCCAGAGTGTTTGTGCACTCATGACCTGCTGGCACCATTTCATTCACAAACACACTTTATAGCGGAGATGCATTTGTCGCCACAAACATATTCTTCCTGTTTACTTCCCCACCGAGGGTTGTCACATGACGTCCCAAGTCATTTGTGTGATTGTGTATCTTTTCCCCCCCTCGCTCTCTCTCATAGACACACTAATCTCTACAGGTATTTCTCCTCGGCTGCTGTTATTAGAATGCAGCAAATGCTCTCTATTGATGCATGTCAGAGCCTCATTCTTTCATCTCCAACATTTAATTTACCGTCCTGTTGTGCCACTAATCCTGTGTCGTGCCATTTCCTCCGCTCCTCAGATTGCTCTCTCAAAGCCCCCTCTCCGCCAGATAAAGAGGAAGGTAATCGCCATTGTCTGGCTACAGATACACCAGCGCTGGCTCCCCTTCTCTCTGCAGCTCCAAATTAAAGGGCTGTCCTGCCCTCGCGCCCCCTTAATCACTGGCCTCCTCTCCTTGTGCGAGTGGACCCCAGGGCTGCTGCACTTTCATCCACAAATAGGCTTTCAGTGAGAACCACCCAGGGCTGGCCTCCTTGCAGGAGATCCCCACACACTCCTCTTGCGCCGCTCTGTCCTTCCTGCAGCAGTCTCACTTTCAGCCTCACACACTTGCTCGTCCTTAGGCCCCCCTCCAATGATTGGACATGAAGAGTATTCTACTTTCATTTCTATTGCACCCTGATGAATTGAGTCTTTCTCTCTCCTCAGGAGGTCTGACCCACAAGTCTGTTAGGAAACTTCAAAGTGGAAGTGCACGGAGTCATTTCAGCTGTTTCAACCGTGAGCGGAGCCAATACCACCTTGCACTGGGTTCCCTTGGTTACCACATATATAATGGAATAACTAATTGGTTTAGCCTAAAACACATAAAAGTCCAGGTTTACTCTTATGTCTCATACACAGAATTTTGTATGATTATGAAGCCGGAGTGTGTGTCACTGATTACTACAAAGGTGTTTCAGGGTGAACCGGTGATGAGGCAAAATGTATTCAAACTCTGCTGCTTATGGGAAACAGCCGCTTGGATAATTGACTGAGTGATTCTGCCAGATACTTATAATCATGAAGTTGTACCAGTGGAAATGTAATTGATTGGCGGCACACTGTGGGGTGCTGCAGGTCAGCCCCCTTGCCCTCAAGTACGCTGAACCGCTCAGTAGTATTTAGCTAATTTCTGTTAATTGTGGCTCTTACTTCCCTCTGCTGAATTGACATAACGCCGGAGGGCTCAGCCAAATCATCACCATTATGACATTAGCAAGAGCTTATCCAGCGCTAAGAGCTTGAGCTGATACTAACACTAAGGAGTTTAGGATGCTAAGATGAGACCAAGCAATTGCAGTGGCTGCCGTAAGACTGATGGACAACAATGAAAGTTTACAATAAGGATCAAAGATCTTTGCAGGGTTAAGGGAACTATCCAATTAAGAAAGCACGCCTTTCAGTGCATGCAAGGCGAGAGACACAGCTCGAGCTAATGCAGAAAAGCTACACCCCCATCTACTAATAACAAGCCGTTTAGCTTGAGCGACTGCTGCCATGTAAAAAGGGACGACTGCTCTTTGCTACACGGTTAGCCTCTTTGCCCTGGACTTATTAAGACTTCTGTTAGAGGGATTTTCCTCGTTGGCTTGGGTGAAGAGGCTATTTGACACACACACACAGCAAATAAGAAGGGAAATAGTATTGTGCCTTTAATAAAACAACGATTGGGGTACAGCGACTAAGGGTTTTGGGGCTATAGTGGGAAGATGATTGCTTGTGATGTGTCCCAGGTTGTAATCCTCATACAAGAGATTGTGGGTTCTCTTTCAGCCAGCAGACGAGCTCTGACTGGGGAAAGGCGCTGCGCTTAATTAGACTTGTCTGGGGAAGAGATGGGCTTTAGGTGTAGCTAATTAAGATCATAGCAGTGGCTGAAATGGTTTAAACTGCACTGCAATACCAGTCAGGTCCCAGAGGGACAGAACAATGCCGGCGAGAGGCCACATTACCACAGCTCACAAATGCACGTCTCAGCTATTGAGCTACTGAAGTTCAAGTGCAAAGGTCTTTTTAAAGGACAGTTTTAAGGGAAGCGAAGGCATGATTGTGTAGATTTTCTTCACATTCATTGAGGTTAAAACTTAATAATAATAATCTGAGCACATATATACTGATATTTACATAAAAGAAAAACAGTATTGAAACAATACAACATACGCAGTTCAGTTTACAGTAGGTCAATCGCCAAATCTCCGTCAGTCTATCTGCTAGTTCCTGGGCCTGTTAGTGCCAGGAACACTTGACAATAAGAGTGGAACTGAATCAAACTGGAGCCCTCTTGTGTCTTCTGGCGGGCAGAATGGTTGGAGGCCAAACAGCCGTTCCCATAATCCTCACTATTGACAGGGCCTGCTCTGTTCTCCGCCTGATCTGTTTGGTCTGTCAAGTTAAGGGAGCCCCTCTAGTGCTTGTGGGAACCGAATCTATAAACAAACCCTCAACTGATCTCCGAGCCTTCCCTTTGCATTGTCCTTGGCCGACCATCATCCCTGCTGCTTCAATGGGAATCATTATTTAATTGGCCCCGACAACAAAATGGCCATTTTTTGTTCCATATTGGAGTGGGGGGGATTATATTTCAACTCGAACACATTTGAGGTTTGGCGGTAGCTCTGTTATAAAGTTGATGACTCACTTCATATTGTGAGAATATGCCTCGCACCACAATAAAGGTGTGAATGAATAGAGCAGTAGAGAAATACATTAGATATTTCCCTGGAGCTTTTCAGCCCTTTCATCATTTCATTCATCTTTGTTAGGACCAGACCTTTCTTGCTGTGACTTTGTTAAATTTCAGTATTTCATCTCTTGTTCATTTCAGCTAAGGGTGAAAAGGGTAGGGAGCTTTCTAAATGTAGTCGCATAGCTGTGATAACCAGGCTCTCTCTCTCTCTTTCCCCTCTGACCAGCCGTCACCTTTAAATCTGCCTTTTCATATTCCTCTCAAAGCGTCTTGTCCATAGAAAAGGCGCCTGCCAAACCGGATCTCTGGACAAACAAGAGATGTGGAGAAAGAGAGAAATGCGAGACCTATTGGTGGCAAATTATTTAACCACTGGTGAAGAATAAAAATGCTTCCTCTTTTTTCTGCCTCCATTTATTATGTTGCTGCTGGTTGTAAAAGCATTAACAGGCCAATTTAACTAGTTTGTATTCTTACTAATTTATGTTAAAAACACTTTAATGAGTTTTTCCGAGCATCCTTTACACCTAAATGTCTTTACAGAATTCACCAAAAGGCCAC
The DNA here is from genome assembly GCA_900323345.1 of Pseudochromis fuscus. Classification (NCBI taxonomy): domain Eukaryota; kingdom Metazoa; phylum Chordata; class Actinopteri; family Pseudochromidae; genus Pseudochromis; species Pseudochromis fuscus. Next base: position 33,143 of record OOFC01029914.1, on the reverse strand, counting down.
TAATGCATATTGTCTGGATGCTTCATACTTCTATAGGGTGTGAGTGACAAATCCAGACAGCAGTGTGAGCAAAGACTGCTTCTACCTGGGTGGTTGACCGGTGACGGACTGTGGGAGAGCACCGGCGGACTTGACCGACAAGCCTGCGATAGCTGACGACAGCCGGGCCTTCTCAGCCATGAATAGCTGGAGGCCCAGCAGCACCTTCAACTACATCTGCCAGCGCTTCAGAAAAAGGAAATATTCAAATGGTAATCGGAAGGCTGTGAATCATAAGCCCAAGGTAAGCTATGTAATGCTGGTAAGACAGTGAGTAGTGCTTTATTGGTGGAGAGGGAAATCCTTTTTGCTATTCAGGAGAAGAATTGCAACAGTAATGCCATTAACTTGCACCCTGAATCGCCAAATGCCATTTAATTGCCAATAGCGGCCCATTGTTTGGAGTGGGTGAATTTAGGCTTCAGTGCGGCTGTGTTTATGCGTGTGAGGGTAAGAGGGGGTAAAGATGGAAGGGTTTATGTTGCGGGGGGGTTGTAGGGTGTCATAGTGTAAGATGTCTGAAGAATGATTGCCCCTCACACATGCACAATCACACACAAGCAAGCGATGTCTAACTAAAGCTCCGAAGTAACTAGCTTAACTAAAGTCTTTAGGGAAAGTAAATTCGGACAAACTCCTTTCTCCTTAATACCTGATTTGTTCAACAACATGATTTGGGGCGCGTCTATTCAAGGCCCTTTTGGGCCAAGCCGAGGTCTTAAGGCTCAAGGCTTGTACCTCGCGGTTATTGTGGGCTGTTTAGGGTTTGTCTCAAATCTCCTTGTGCGAGTGTGTGGACGCTCCTAATGCTGGCTAATGGGCTTCGGCAGAGTAACAGTCTCCCAACTCCCATTGAGGACCCCATGGAAAGCAGCATAAGCTCCATCGAATAAAGGCTCTGGCCAGACCTTTCTTTTGGAGTTTTTTATTATTGGGAAGAGGCCACCCTCCATCACCCCCATTTTCACCCCAAATCTCCTGTCCATTCTCCTTGGATCTTCTGTCCCCGCCGACCTCCCTCCAACCTGACCAACACCAGCACCCCTTCTCTGGACTACAAGCCCAAACCTATCAGCATTGTCATTACACCCCTCCTCCTCTCAAAACCTGCCACAGTCCAAGACATTGGCCTCCACCCCCAGCCTCGTCTCATACCGTCGATGCTGACCCTGACAGCCATGTCCCGGGGAGGGCTAAATTGAATGTGAAATGCATGGTGGGTCCTCGCAGACTCCTTTGTGCAAAGGGGGAGTCTGGGAGGCGAGCAGCGTCACTGCTCCTCAGTGCTGATCGAGTTTGACAGCACGACGGGAGGAGGCAAGAAAAACGTTCTCTTGGTCTCTTTCAAAACTGAAAGAGGGCCTTTTTCAGTCCCCCCCTCCCCACCCACCAACCACCTCTGCCTTCCCTCCATCATCTCGCCCCTCTTCTTCTTTTCACCATGCATTGAAACAGGCTGCAGCTTTCTTTTGACCACCAGCTCCCCTGAGATCACACTATATTTCATTGAGCTCATCCTTGGAATGAAAACATGGGAGTTACAATTCAAGGTACCATGATATGTCCTTCCTCTCCCCACCCATCTCCTCTGATTTCTGCAGCTTCTGTGGAACTTAAAAACACTCCTCCTCCTCCTCCTCCTCCTCAAAGTCATCTCAAAAGTTATCGATTATCTTGAGTTGACCCTAAACAACTAATCAACATCAGCAGCTGTGTTTACATACATGTGTGGGGTTGTATGGATGTGTGTTAAGAACAGTATGCCTGTGTTTATGTAAGCACTTATATTATGGAGGTGCTATTCAGCCTGTTCTGCTTGGTCTCCGCCAGGCCCCTCTCCCCTGGATGCGGCAAACCCCTCATTTAATGCAAATGACAGTCATCTAGAATCCAATGCATCTCTCATCGCTGCACATTGCCTAATCAATGTGAAGTGCTGTGTAAAAAAATACATTGCCTCCCTGTAATAGTTGTTTTTGACCGAGTCAAGTGCATCTCCTAGAATTAATCCCAACCTGAGATTCAATTATGGGCGCCTGGCTAAGCAGGAGAGGGATAGCACTGTGAGCAGGGGTGAGAAGGCTGTGATTGTATGATGGAGCTGGCCTGTATGTTTCTGTATTTGTGTGAAGTCTATGCATGCGTTAACGTCCCTCTCAGACTTGTGGGTTTGCTATACGGGGACTTACAATGTTGTTCTTGGCCCTTGTTGGTTCGAATCAGGGGCAAAAGGCCCTTCACTCTCGTCCTCCATGAGCCCCATCATCATTCAGAGGCAGCCCACGTCAGCCTCCCTGGCCGTGCGCTGTGTTGCAAGGGATGTGTAGAAAATTGGCTGGTGGAAATTCAGAGTCGTGAAACCTCATTGTCACCTTTTTCTAATGAGTTCCCTGATCGTCAAATGTGTTCTCAGTTCTGGCACTGCTTGAAGAAAAGGAGGAGGAGGAAGCACAGCCTCGCAGCCTGGTGGTGGGAGGCGAATGGTAGCTACACTGTGGCTTCATCAATGTGCGTGAAAAGTCAGGCTTCCGGAAATTCATTTCTGCCGCCTGTGCCAGATAAGCATGTTTCGGGTCAGTGTTTGTGCAGTGTGTCTTCGAGGAGACGCTGTGTTCATTATAAGGTGTTAGAGTGGCTCTTGTAATTTTCATTCCCATTTACATATTGTTGTGTTGGGGATCCATCAACACCTCAATTGTGTATAACGACCAATTTGAAGATATTAGATTAGCCCACCCAGCATCAGCCTCCTCAGAGAAGACAGGTGGGAATTTAATCCAGAAGCACAAAGTAAGATCAGAACATGCAATATCTGATGATGTGCACCTCTGAAATATATATACACACAGTATATACACATTGGCTTACTTTCCAGTTATGCAGGCATGGTACACGTATATATTTGTCGTGTGTACGCTATTTACTATACAGTAAAAGTTGATCTTCTACCAGCCCAAGGACATTGCTGCTGTCTCCCATCCTCCCCCTCCTCTACCCTTCCCAACAGTGGGCCAATGACAACATAAACACAGAAAAGGCAATTTAGCTCCCTCTTTTAGAACTACTTTGAAAATAAAGGAATTTTAATTATGGACACAATGAAAAAGAAAAAAGGACTAAAAAGGGAGAAAACATTCACGCACAGTAAACAAAGCTGAAACAATTATCTTCTGGTGACCAGTCGGTGTTTTTAGAACAGTCATTTTAATCTTTTATTTACTGCAAAGAGAGAGAGGCGGAGTGAGAGAGCAAGAGACAGAGAGAAGAGAAGAGGGTGTGAGAGAGAGGAATGGTGATAGGAGAGAGGGGGGGTGACAGAGGCTAGGGTGAAAGAGAAAAAGATAATATGCATATATTTTAAATATCCCCACCCTCACAATCAAAAGATGCATTTTTTATTAGAGAAACAATTTTGCTACACACCCGGGTGGAGGAGGGGGTAGTTTGTCATTTGTTGTTGGAAATTGCTCGCCGTCAACCCCCAAAGACAACATTGCATTTTCCCATTCATCAGTGAAAGAGAACGGAGTGACATTGTGAGTTTCCTCTGGTAGGATAAAGCAACCAACAACACCAACACAATACAATGGGATGATGGCGGAGTGAATTTAGAGCCAGGCATAATTGAACCTAGAGAAAGCCTTTTGTTGACTTGTGGTGGTTATAATAGTCAGGTGATTGACATTCAAATGATGTGTGCGTTGACCTGGTGTTCATAATACATAACATTACGTTTAATGGTCAATTTCAGATGAGAAACACCTTCTCTCCGCCTGCACAGGCAATTACCGCCGTGCGCTGCGAAGGGAAATGGTGAGGAAGAAATCGAGGCCTGTTCGGCATTTTGGACATGGTGACTGTTGCTAGGGTCTTGTAATTTGCAAAGGAGCTGTGCTGTGGGACGCCAGTGTAAGTGAAATATAATTAATCTATCACATCTATTCCAAATGAGCCATTGACACCTTGCCTTTGAAGCTGTGCTGCTGCGTGGATGTAGATGCGTATCAGCTGTGTCTGGCCCCTGGGTGCCTCAGATATAAACATTCACTCCACCGGATGCTGTTATCCTCTATTGAGTGACACTGATGCGTTATGTGGGATTGGCTAAGATAGCAAGGCAAAAGCTACAAATCTCCATTTGCAATGAGGAGAAAATTCCATAGGATTAATTTTCTGTATAAGACCCCTGCCCAGGCCCCCAACCCCCACCTCGTCCGCAACTTCAGCTGTGCAGCCTGGTGTTAAAAGACCCAGAGGAATACTGTCTTTGTCATCCTGCCGTTTGGGGCTGAAGAATAAGAGAAGTTTTAATCCCCATTGTCCACGAGTCTGGGGGGGGGTCGGCGGCTGTAAGATGATCCAACCGGCCACACTAATCCCTCCATACCACTTTCGCCTTCACATCAAAAAACACCCCCACCCTCCCACAAAGCAGCGGTCTTGTGCGTTGGACCCCAATGTGCAAATTCTAAAGAGGAAAATAGAGCAAAGAAAAAGTTGCAACAACAGAGCAGAATAGACTTAAAGACAGTCGCACAGAAGACAGGGCGAGCTCCGGGGTGAGGGTGGGGGCAACGTAGGCTCCTTCAAGCCTGCGGGAACACACGCTCCCTCTGCTGCCACTCTCCCCCTCAGGTCGGGCCCTGATGCTGCTGCTGCTGTTGCTCTTTTATAGGTCTCCCTGGCAACTGGAATATTTCCCGAACCCGGTGTATTTTTTCATTTTCTAGAAGGACTACAAGCCAGGGGAGAGGGGACAGGTGCCACTCAGCCGAATGCACATGGGCTTGCCGCAGTACACAAATACCTACTGTGATGCACAATATTGTTTCTTTCTAAATCCTGCTGGATAAGCCAGTAAAACAAAAAGCCAGTGAAATGTGAAACACTGAAAACAGTGAGTATTGTAGCTTCCAAGGTCTCTTTTCTTTGCTTGTGTATCAAACGTGACTTTTAAGAAATGAGTAAAAAAATGCAACTCTCACTTCATTACATTTACCTGCATGTTTCCACACAGGAAATACTGGTTGTGTACTTTACAGTCAGGCTGAATTTAACTGTGATTTTGGTTTGAAATTGCATAAGAACCCCCACCCCCCTGCGAAAGCCCTTTAAAGATGCATTGCGTTGGTATCTGATAACATTATTACAGTCGCCATGGCGATTGTGATGATAACTTGAATGTGAAACATCTTGAGAAGGTGGAGTTCCTCTTCTTGTGATGTTAGAGTCACCCCAGCGAGAGGAGCAGGAAAGTAGATGAGAGATCAAGGCCGGAGCTCAAGGCCACCGAAGTCATTGGAACGATCCTTCATGTGGCCTCTGGGGGCACACACACACACACACACACACACACACACACACACACACACACACACACACACAGGAGATGCTCTGATGAAGTTCACTGTAACAGAGAGTGTGTGAGGAGTCTGGGTGGGGGCAGGGAGAGACGACACAGGGGGGTGGTGTGTGTGTGTGTGTGTGTGTGTGTGTGTGTGTGTGTGTGTGTGTGTGTGTGTGTGTGTGTGTGTCTGTGTGAGGGAGCCAGGAGACAGCCGTTTAAAATTCTGTTTCCTGCAAGTGAGGAGGCTAATCCTGCCCCCATAATTCCCTGCAGCCACAGCACCCCTCCTTCCTCAACATCACCACTCCCTTTTTCTCTATCTAGCTCTCCCTCTATCTCACTCATTCTCTCTCTCTCTCTTAGTGCACACTCCATGAGTGACAGCACAATGCCCAGGCCCTCGCACGCTTATCTAACTCTAGCAGATGGTCGACTTGGATCAATGCACACACGCCACGATCAATGGCTGCGATAAAGAGCGGTGGGGATGGTACCCTCTGCCTAGCTCCCTCTTTCCTTCTATCTGCCTCCCCTCATGCCCAGCCTGCTGCCCCCTGCCCAATTGTTTCTCTCCGACGCTTGTTCATCTGCATCTGCACTGGCACCTTCCCGGCAGCGGGCCCTCTGCCGTAGCCGAGGTCCCGCTGATGGCGGGGGCGCCCGATGTGCTGTCCGCTGCATCTATCCGCCTCCCTCGACCTGCTCGCTGGGAGAACTCTGAGCCCTCTTTCTATCAGGCTTATCA
>OOFC01029914.1:13662-26992 GCA_900323345.1 Pseudochromis fuscus | reverse complement strand
TATCATGAGATCACTGCTTCATCTCCTCCTCGCCCACCCTCCTCAACTTATCTCGCTCTCTCTGTCTCTCCTGCACTGGCTCTGACTGTATCTCACATGTTAATCTCCCACGGCTGTACTTATTCTCTTCAGCCATGCAGGGAGCTTTCTGCCTCTGACCTTCTATGCTCTTCCTGAATGCACCGTTTAACACGTAGTTTCCATCCTCTGATGACGCAACCTCCTGCTCATCTCTTTACTGCCCTATGGTACTGTATGTCTGTATGGGATATTTCCATCCAGTGTCAGCCAAGGTTCAGAGGTGGTTCTAATGGGACACCGACTGGAATGAAGTGAATCAAAGTGGGTCATAGACAGAACTGAGAGGAGAAAGTGGAGCAGAAGTCTGACTGAGTGAATCCCCAACAGGAACTATGGGTGGAAGTGGGCCAGGGTGCACGCTGCTAAACAAATTTAAACACCATAAGCAAAGATTGTATTCAGAAACACACCGGGGAGTCTGACTCTCCAACAAGAGTCCAAACAACAAAATGCATCCACTGTTAAGTTATGTCACTGCAACTTTAGGTTCACTCTTGAGGCCCAGACTTTTGCTGACATGCAAGTCAAGATTTCTCTGCCAAGTTTTGTGAAGACTCTACAGATAGTTTTATTCCACAGATGAAAATCATAAAACACAGGATTGTTTCTCATAATTCATTTGGACAAATTACAACCAGTCTCCTCAAAATGTCTTTCTAACTCAACCCAATCATTTGTGCCACTGACTTCCCATTAAAACAGTTCAAGCCTTGCTACAATAACAGTTTAATTGGTAGTGCATGTAGCATTGAAAATCACATATCAAAATGGAAGAAGACAATTTCCTTCTTGAAACAATTACCAAGGATAATCCAGAGAACAGTGTGATATCCTGTTTAAAGGAAATGGACCTTACACACCTGCACAGGTTGGTATCTGTCACACTGAGAGGCCATATGAGAAAAATGTAGGCATATTTGACCATTTATGAAAAAGCGAGGTTTTATGTGTGGCAGCCACTACTGGGCTGTGCGGATGCAGTCTAACTCACTATGTCTACTTTTAACATACTGAGCCCATATGATGTCAGGGCATTTCAACCAATCAGAAAAATCTCTGACATCATATGGGCTCATTTCTAAAGGCAGCGTCCATGAAATCGTCCACGAAGGGAGGATTTACAAACACATCTTCCTCTGAACATCATGAATGAATCTCCACTCACCTCTAACATACTGGTGTGGAGACTAAAATGTGGGAGATACATATCCAAACCATGACATTTTATAATTGGAGTGAAATTACTCTTTAAAGTAAGACTCAGGTGAGCAGTCTCAGTTGGCCCCAGAGCATCTTTTCAGAAGGTGTTTTCAGCACTAGTCTTATGATCAAGTTATAATCGTCTCTGGTACCAACAGGAAATTTAACAGCCCACATGTACAGGTATCTATATGACCAGCGTTAAACCAAAACATGAGGTCATGTGACTTGTCAGCTGCGTAAACTTTGCCTCAGAGTAAGTTCTCCCTTTCGTTTTCCCTTAAGGAATTTGTAATTGGCCGTTGGTGATGTAATGCGGTTCATAATAAGCCCATTAAAGCCTTTCTCTGTGCTGATGGAAAACGCAGTGGCAATATGGACACCTCCGCTATTTATACCTCTCAAATCCTCATGCATATTCACACAGTGCAGAGACGGGGAAAGAGCAGGCAGACACCCTGACAAATAAGTGCCTGGATCTCATTTCTTTTGGAGCCTAAGCTATTTCAGCACACTGGGGCCTCCTCCCCTCCTCACACTATGGCCGCAGCCTCATCCATTCTCTGGCTTCTTCCTGCTTTCATTTGCTCTTGGTCAACACGAGCAAGGGAGGTGTGTTTGTGTGTGTGTGTTTGTGTGTGTGTGTGTGACAGAAGGAGTAAGGAGTTTAATCTGCTGGTTGATGCACAACTGCCTCAAGTTCTAGAAATCATTCGATACTTCACCATCTGTAAAGGTGTCATCACGCAACTGTATCAAGGCCTGTATGTGTTCCTCAATATAAGGACATGAAAGTACTTTATGTATATACTCAGTAATGGAGTTGCAGTTCTGTTTGTAGTACTGCAATAATAGTATTTTTCTCCTGAGGGGATTTAAATGAGCAGTAATGATATATAGTGTCTTACAAGAGATACCTTTAAATTAAAAACGTATTATTCCTGCAGCAAAGGGTGTAAATAGTCAATAATGTAACAACTGAAAAACTTTTATCTGGTGTCAATGTTCCAACAACATCCTAAAATGAAGTAATGTGTGTTGGAAGAGGCGTCCATGTCCTCACGTAGCGTCTCAGTGATAAGCCTGGTTCAGACCTCAGAGCTGCTGTGTCCAACATCACCTGTTTCCTTTAATTATTTGAAGAAATAATGAGCCAATCAGGAGCTGGAAGGAGGGATTAAGGATGAGGATGTAACCTTCCTTCAAAACTTGCAACCTTCTTCATTGGAAGAAGATTGTTTTATGTCAACATACTGAAATACATCAACATATTTCTTTAATAAATATATAGATAATAGATAAATAGATAGCAAATACATTAATACAGATGTTAAATCACACATACATAAATGAATTAGCAAAAGTAATAATAATAAAATAATAATAAGAAGAAGAAGAAAAGTGCACCAGCAAACAAGTTCAGTTCAGTTCAGTTCAGATGTGTGTTGTACAGTCTAATATTAATAAAAACACATCTTCTAAAAAAAACATACACACTACTCACAAACACAGAGATATACGGAGCTACACGGACTTGCTGCCACTGTTGTTGGTGCGTTGCTATGGAAATTTGAAAATTAATATAAAAAGACATTATATTAATTGCACCTGTCAAGTGCTGAGCAAACAAAACTATCCCACCTCAAATCAACAAGTGTTCTGACCTGAACACAGTGTCGGGTGAGGTTTCACAGCTCGTCTGTCGTGTCCCAAAACCTCATTTGTAAACTTTATGTCAGCTCTTCCCTGAGTTTGTCTCCCATCTCTCTGCAGCGAGGCAGCATTACAGCTCCCACGTCTGCCTACTGCTGGACAGATAGTCTGGCTGACCGCACTGAGCCATTGTCACATGAGCTGCAGTCTGAAGAAGCCGGTGCTCCCCCTCTGTCTCTCTCTGTCCCTCTTTGTTCCCCGACCCACACTTCTTAATCCTGCTTAATTTGAGTGCAAAGAAATTCACATGTGCCAGTAAGAACATTTACAGAGTACACTGCCTCCATTTTCCCCCTCTAAAATAAAACAGAGCTTAAGCACTAAGCTGTATTGATCTTACAACTTGATAGTGTGATTAAGGGGGAAGATGGTGCCTCCAAAAAAGTGCACACTTTGAGATTACAGGCTACGCTACACCGTTTTTAATTGGGAATTCATTAGCGTGGCTGCAGAACCTTGGCAGGGGAACTTCCTGTGAGTTTGAGCACGGACACCTCAGTGTTTGCATGTGTGTGTGTTGTAACTTTTTATTTAAGAGAAGAAGAAGAGGAAGGTGAAGAACTGTTTGGGGCGTCTTAAAGGGATAATCCGTAGAGGTAGAGAGAGCTAACTCTTGCTGCCATCGCTGCCACTTGCCAGCTGACATAAGAAAGGAGGGGATCTTTGTGTGTGTGTGTGTGTTAGGAGTGTGTGTGTGAGTTAGGAAAGAAACATGGAGTGAGAGAGGAGGGCGAGAGGGAGCCGTGGGCTAGAGAGATGCAGATTTGTCCCAATGGAGATTTGAACACCTCCATACTGTGGGTGGGCAGACTCTTGGAGAGACACAGAGCTAAGGGGCTGCACGGCCACCCGGTAGGAGAAACTCTACACCCCAGCAATGGTAGGCATTAGTTCAGCACCAGCTCTTCAGCTCACACACATTGACAAACCCAAAGGCTGCAGAAGAAGCGGCTTTGATCACTGAATCACTGGCAGTGACGACAAGAACATATCTAACACTTCCATTTAACCCACTTCCACTAAATTACAAAAAAACTCAGATTCATTTTTTCCCCCCCTTCTCAACATCAAAGTAACACAAGGCTGTTTCATCCAGCAAGGTTTTTGTTTTTTTTAAGACAAAATACTTTTCAGTCTATAAATATAATTTTGGAATCAACACTTCATATATTAGATGTACTGACAAAACCATCACCAAGAAACTGTGAGCAACTGTGCCATATTCCCCTAAGATTTTCTACACTTTAAGCCAAAAGGTAAGAAGCACGAGACGAAAAATCCCCAGTTGACAATAGCACTATTTCATTGTTTGTGATAGTGAATGTAGTGTCTCAGATCTCATTGGCATCTTCCTCTGGCAGCCTCACTCGCTTTTTCCTTTTTGTATTTTCATTGTGGATTGTTGTTTACTGGCTCCAGCGTGTTATATCAGTGCCTCTCTTTCCTCAAAACACCTACTCATTTGAGGACTGATTCATTCCAGGCTAATTCATATTCCCAAGGGATTAGAGACATCTAATTTGGTGATATTTCTGTCATGCACACTTTGGATGTAGTATTCAAACAGTCGTCCCCTCCCCGTTTGCCACAAGCACAAAAACACAAAAAAATGAAAACACTGCAACACATCGTGCCGTTATCTTGCTTGCCAAGCTAAGTATCTTCTCATGTACTTGAAAGATTCTCGGTTCTCGGTGTCTTCATTGGACATCTACATTGTGGTGTGATAGGCAGATAAGGGTTCAAAATAGGGACAAGGAGAAAAAAGAAATGTGGAGGTAAGTATTTCCCAAAATGAAACTGGAGTGTATGTATGCGAGTGGATCCAGATAGACGAGGGAAACAGAAAAAGATTTGGAAAAGGACCCAAATATGTCAATTAGATCTCAAGATAATCATTTGGTTCATGTATTTCTAAAAGGATCTGAATTAAAGGTGAATATGGATGAACTGAACTTGTTGTGCAGACAGTACAATCCTACTGTACATGGCTCCTTCAGTGTATTTGAATCTCCTCTGACTGAAACCTTCAGATACCATTTTAGTCATTGAGATTTTTATTGGTTGACAACAAATTTCTGTTTCCTCTTTGAATATCAGCTATTTTTTATATGGTAGAGTGGGTCATGTACAAATCCAATCCCTGACGCCTCCCGTCCACATCGAAATGCCCTTGAGCAAGACACTGAAGCCTAACTTGCTAACAATGGTGGCTAGCACCTTGCATGGCAACTCTGTAGCTATTGGTGTGTGTGTGTGTAATTGGGTGAATGAGAGGCATAAAACACACCTATTAGGACGCTTTGGAGATCTAAGCAAAGGTGAAAAAAGTTTGTTTTTTGTTTTTTTTCCCCCAACGCAGAGTCTGGACATTAAATGACCTCTTGACCTCTCGGAGTCAAATGTTGCCTCCCAGTTTTTGATTGTTTTCTGTTGCGCAATAAAATAGTTTTGCAAGTTTGTAGTAACTCAGGGGATGAATTCAGGATTCAGAGGAGGAAGAAAAGGCTTCTGTGGTTGATGTTTGATTCAAATTGGTTTCAGTTTACCTTTAAGTGTATATGTTTGGAAAGATTTCAATGCTAAACTACTTCATAACATTACAGTTAAGCCAGTGTCAGTGTTGTACCCTCCCATGTATTTACCTGGAGTACTTCTATGGCAGAACAAAAGAAGCAAAAATCCAACTTGTTAACACTAGTACACATTTGTAATCCTTTTCTTGTCCTACATATATGCAACTTCAGCACTGTGCCAGTGTTGTGTAGCAGAGATTTTATTGGGGGTATGAGTACATGTTCTGGTTCGAACTCCACAGCCCTCAGGGTGTAGAAGCTAAAACAAACATTTGACATATCAACAAATTCACGTTTCCCTCAGTGGATGGAGCAGCTCCAGGCTGTGCGTCAAAGTAATATCACAAATCGCAGTCTTGTTTTTCTCACTTAGATAATCGTTGTTGTTTTTTTTTTCATTGCAAACCGTCCATAGGTGCAGGAGGAAGGTTTAAAGCACATACCCTGCAGACACTGACTCCAGATTCCTTCCAGAAAACTGTTGATGCAGTTTCTCCGCAGTGCGCCCTGGTTTTCTGAGGGTGGCGTGACAGTGATGGATAGCTGTAAGCTCGGTACCAATAAGAGCCTCCAAGTGGTCGATTTGGGGCCCAGGACTCCAGTAGATGGGCCCTCCAGGAGACCTACTCTAAATTAAATCCTCTGAGGCTGCCAGGCTACAATGACGCTTTCCCTGTGCCCCACACCCATTCTCGACCACTGCTTCCAGCCAGCCTCACTTTTGTTCCCCAAGAACAAGTTTTTCCTCCTTAATTAATTCAACAGAAAGTAATTAAACCTTTGCATTTTGCCGACATGCCTCGTCTGCCCCCACCCTTACGAGACACAAAGAAAAGGTAGGATGGAGAGAGGGGGCATAAGAAATTAAGAACACTCGGTGCCAAATGACTGTCGGAAGCAAAACAATATTAGCCCCCTAAGTTTAGTGGCCAGGCCTCATAATAAAGGAATAACAAGACCGGGCATAGAGCTGAGATGAATGCTCTGCGGTGGTAGTGCAGGTTGTATTGTTCGCCGGGGCAGTGGAGGCTGCTGAGATCGACGGCTCCAGCCACAGAGCCTGCTCTTAATTTGCTGAGTGATGTAAGTCCTCAGGGGTGCGTGTTGTTTGGCCCTGAGGGGTAATAATGTACTTGGCAACTTCACTCCTTCTCCCCTGCATTTAGCACTTTATGTGGAAATTTAGAAAAAAAAGAAAAAGAAAAGACGTTTCCTCAGGACTCACAGCCTGCTCTGAAAAGCAGGCATATACAGTCCTGTACAAAGGTTTTAGGCACTGTAAAGGTTTTAGATGCTTGTCCACCATGGAGGTGTCTGGAGCGTTATGCTTCAGAAGCACAAAGTTAAAAACACAGAGGACACCTTCATGTTCAGGGTTCCTGGTTTACTATTTTCTTCAATTTTTTCACTTAAATGTTCTGCTCTGAGCTTTTTATTTTCAGTAGAACCTCCTCCTACCCTTTTGAAGTGTCCTTGAGCAAGACACCGAACCCTGCTCCCAATGGTGGCGAGCACCTTGCATGGCACCTCTGTAGCCATTGGTGTTTGAGTGTGTGTGTGAATGAAATGTATCATGCTTTGAGACCTAGTTATGGTCATAAAAGAGCTATATAAATGCACTTCATTTACCATTTACCATCATTCATCCCCAGCTCCTAATTATTTAAATTTCCCATTGGTGTGTACTTGTTTTTATAGTTTGCAGTGGAACCAGATTCACAGATCCTAACCAGTTGGTAGACCACTGTTTTTATGCTAAGTGTCTTTCTCCTACCGCGGCTCACAGATGGTTACCAGTACTTACCAACTGGACCAACTCTGCAGTGATGAGGACGGCCAGAGAGACATCGTAATGTTGCATGAACTACAATTTATTTTCCTGGGGAAGAAAACACAGTTCACAATGCCAGTTATAGTGAAACTGGGACCTGTAGATAGCTTAATCACAACCGTTAGCATGCACTTGGGAGTTTCCCCTGGTGAAGGTTGTGACAGATGAAGACTCAGAATCATCTTGTTGGTGCTTCATCTACATTTATTATGAATCCGGATCAGAGCTGCACCACCTGCAGTGTCCAAGTCTGGGGACAACATCTTCAGCCTGTTATACTCTTCACTCTGCATATTTGAAATACTCAAAGAGTCATCTTTCTCCCAAAGATAGACATACACGACAGGAAGTCAAAGTCTTACCTAAGTTGGCAAACTACTCTTGGACCCTTGCCATACAGAGAAACCTACAAGAGCAAACCTGCTTCTAACCTTCACACAGACCAAACATAGAGTTGAAGATCTTAGTGTAACAGAAAATCATATCATCAACTTCTCAGTGGCTGCAGCAGTGATGTTACTTCTTACTCATTTGTAACAAGAAGAGTTTAGTATGTCCTGCAATAAAGCTTCACTGAACCAGCATCACACCCAGATCACCCACAGGTCCTCCTGCCTCAAGGGGAAGACTTGACCAGCAACAACTTATGTAACTTGTATCAGTCTTTTAACCTCCAGCTGTGGTTTTATAGTCTGTCTGTTAAGGACAAAGATCATCTGAATGACATGTTAAGGTCTGCTCCAAGACCACTGGAGGCCATGGACACTGGAGACCTGCCCTCTCTCTGGGAGATGAGAGGGGTACAACAAGCAAAAGTGATAATAAATCAATTGGACCATGTACTGTACTATTATGCAGCCATTTGTAAAGCAAATCGATGACCAGGTTCCTTTATTACTTCTGCTATCAGGCTACTAAATGCTGATGGTAGCTGTGTAGCAGACACTAACACCTGCTCCTATATTGAGTGTAAAGTTTACATTGTATTTGTACACATTTTTATTCTTTGGTGTTTAAACCGGAGTGAGAATCTGACATTTTAGTGTTTTATTTATTTTATCTCATTTTCCTTTATTTTCTTTTACTTGTGCAGATTTTATCATTTGTTTTTAAGTTGTTGTACAGCACTTACAGCACACATCTGTTGTTTTAAATGTGCTTCATGAATAAAGTCTGACTTGACTTGTTTATTTATTGATGTATGTTTTGTTCGAATGGCTGTGCCGCACTGGTGAGGGCTGGGTTGCTGGGAACCACTGACTTCTACATGACTGTCACTGTCACTGGATTGTGACTGTTGCTTTGCTTGTTTATGTATCATTCTGTTCATATGAATGGGCTGCACTATGAAATGAACTGCCCAGTGTTCTGAATCTGAATCTGGACAAAGATTCACCGACCACACTCTGATCTCAGCAGTGGTACTTCAAGTGTATTTGTGTTGATACTACACTTTAACTTTAATTCGATATTATTATTCCAATATTAATTGTTTCATCCAAATAAAAAACCTAAATCCTTCTTCCACAAGGGTTGTGTTTTCCAGCAGCCAGTCACAGTTTGTTCATAGTAATCCACAGTACACATGTTTATGCTCTTTGGAGCCCTCCAGTAATTACCTCACTTTCAATGGAGCACATGATCCATCAACACTTCAGTGGCATTCTCAGCATTTCAGCTCCATGTGGCAAAAAACTCACCAAGCGTGTTAATCAGCTGAAATACAAATACCTACAATCACATGAAAATCCTGGTGGTTTTTTTTTTTTATTTATTAGCCTTACTGCGTTATAAATGATTCATGGCCTGTGTCCTGGGTGTGGTTCAGGGATGTCTTGATTATTTGTCAAGTAAAGAGAAAAGTTGGTTAAGCCCATGTCTTTGAACTATGATGTTGGGTCAGACAGCCAAGGCAGATATTTGCCCAGCAAATATTTTAATCCCCAACTAATCACTTGGTGAGTCCAGTGGGTGGAGGTTTGGGGATGTAGGGGAGGTGGAGCTGAGGGAATTGAAGGGTTTGAAGGCGGGTGGGGTGGTGGGGTTTTGGGGGGGGGCTGCCTCGGTGGCCTGGCACATTCTTCCTGTCAGTGACACGCCCCTTTTTTCCAAGGGGATTGTGGGAAGAGTCAAACAGGGCGACCTCCGGAGCGAGCCGCTGGATGGCAGGAGGTGTTGACTCAGGTCCTGCAGCAAAGCCACGTGGGTGCATGCATGTGGCACCCACAGCCACACAGGTGCTGACAAACCCAGCAAACCCCCATTAATGATTAATAAGAGATAATTTGTCATTGATGCAAATGTTGAATCTGAGTTATAAATGAACATTGTGAAGAGTCTGCGTCTCTTTCATCTTCAGCATAAAGCATCTGCCCTCGAGAAGCCCCTCTCTTTCTGCACTTTGGATTACATTTCCTTTGAATGGAAATGCTGTGCATGCACTGCTCACTCTAAACATTTTTTCCACTGATGCAGAGGAACACACTCTCTCACGCTGTGGCACTCCAGATTCCTCAGCCGTTCGGTGACTCTTGGCATTTGCTTATTATCAGAATATTCTTAATCATAGTGGAAACAGTGCCAGTGGAGAGAGCGAGCCGAGAGAGACACGTCAAAACATCTTCAACCGTAAAGGACCAGACAGCAAGCGTGATGGGCAAATTAGTCAGAGGCGCTGCCTAAATGGATGGTGAGGGCACAGGGGGAGAGATAGGGAGTACGAGTGTGTGTGGAAATCAGCGAGGGAGCAGAAAACAGAAAGAGAGAAAGAGAGGAACCTTCTCCATTTCACCATTCAGCAGTGCCTCCTATTCCCGAAGCACTTCGCCAGATCACAACCCACTAACTGATAGAGAAATAAATTAAGGAAAGGCTGCTCAAATAGATATGATTCTGAAGGAGATTTAAGGAGTGGAACTGATTGTGCATGTCTGATTCCTGCGCTTCAGAGTCCTCACCCGGGGGGCTTGGCTTTCAAAGCTGAGTGACTTGCACGGAGAAACACTCCATTAACAAAGTTCAGCTCTCCTCTGAGCCCCCATCTTCCCCCCGCTCCTCTCCCACCACAGCAGACCTCTCCCAGGCAGCACCGCGTTTTTTTTTTTCTCCTAAAGATGTTTCAGGGTGCAGTGCCTTCATAAACAGGAAGAATGTATGTGAAAGAGCAAACAGTTGACAGAAGCAGCTCCAGGCCTGGTTAGAGTATGGAGAAATAATTCCAGTTTATTACAACTTGGATCTTATGTCTGTAGCTTCTATAGGGGAATAGTCTGCTGGTGCTCTACTGAGAGTTCAACAACATGAAACAATGTCAGTGGGGCAGGAAACCCAAACCATCAGATACTCAAGCTTTAATAAGAAGAGCTGACATCTCAAATATCCACATTAAAAACCTGGTCTTCATTATTCATCATTCATCAGTTACATTTATTGATTTATGACTGGTCACAACAATACCCAAAACATTTATCTTTGCCTAAACATGATGTAAAAGTGTCTTATATCCAGGGTAACTATTGCTCTGATTTATTTAATTTTAATACATAAACTTGTGATTTTGTTTCTCTTTATTGTAATGCTGCTACTATTTTTATGTGTTTCCTTCTCCCTAGTGGACGAATCCTTACTTTATTGTGTTTTCCTTTTTATTGTACCGTATTTTCCAGACTATTGAGCGCACCTATTGAATTTATTCGAACAGTTTCATGTGGTCTGACCGGGTCTGATGTGACGACGCTAAACGTATCGGCGGCACAGAGCTTGCTAGCTTGTAAAAAGCTAACGAGCTTCATGCCGCCGATACATGAGAAACACTGGTGTTTAAGTCCAAAGCGTCGGAAAAAAGTAGCGGCTTATAGTCCAGAAAATACGGTAATTAAAATGTATTTTGGAGGCTTTTTTTCTTATTAACATGAAGAGTTTAAATTTTGAAGATATGGCCTTTTATCTTTGTCATGTTTGTGTGGTTCTCCTTTGATGTCTTTCATTTGACCTGCTCATTTGTTTAAAACGTGCCTGATTGTACTGGAATATTAAACTTTTTTCAGATTGTTTTCTCACATCATGTATATAATGTGACATAATGCACCAATACTGAGCTGTTTTTTTAAAATGCTTTCATTGGGCAGCAATCTTCCCTGTTTCCAGCCTTTAATGTGAGCAAACCAGCTCACATGTCTAGCTTCATACTTACAGACATAAAAGTCTTTGCGAGAGGGAATAATTGTAAAAAGTTATTATTCCAGAAAGAGCTGATCACCAACACGACAAAAAACAGTTGTAGCAAATCTCTCTGGCCCAATAAATGTTCTGTGTAACTTTGTTGGGGCTGAACTCTTCATGCGTTCATCCTAAAGGGTTAACCTGAGCTGAGGCAGTTCAGAAACAGAGGGGCATTGAGCAGGCAACATGGAGGAGAGCAGTAGCTCGGGTCCTGAGTCCCAGGATTAGAGTCATGGGACTAGGCAGAGGCAGGACCATTACCCCTCGGTGGAAAGGCTCAAACCCAATGACTCCTTCTCAGATCAGATGGAAAAGACTCAGAAAAAGAAGAGAGAGGGTGGTAGGGGATGGAGAGGATGTGGTGCTATGCGTCCGAGAAGAGGATTGCAGAAGTGCAGAGCAATTAGGTGTGGTGGGATGGGGAAGCTGTGTTTTTATGGTCAGGGAAGAGTCTTGTGATCACTTTGAAAGAGTGTGTTCATAATCTCTATGGAGGGGTTACTGCAGTGAGAATGATTGTGGTAATGGAGGTTCATTTCTGGCTGAGGAGCTCCTGAACTTCATTTAACTTTATTCATCTGATACTGCACCCACACCCTCCTCCATCCTCCCCCAAAAACCCATTCACAAATCCCTGTATCACTCCAGCGGGGTTGTTATCACCTGTGTTGCAACTCTGTCACTCAGCTCATGAGCTCTTGACCGTTAACCCCTTTAACTTGTCAATAGACCACTGGAAATATTTGACTTTTTTTTAATGTCTTTGCATGGACGAGGAGAAGTATAGCAGCTAGGTGAGTGTGGATAATTGAGCAGTCTGCAGGCGTGGAGCCCAGAGATAAGTGAAAGAGTCAGAAATTGAGTGTGATGCTGAGGCGAGGGCCGGGCCCTTTATTTGATGGAGAAAAGAGGAAACGGGAAAAAGGAGAGGAGGATGTCTCTGAGGAGGAGAGATAGACAGCAGCAGAGCGAGGGACTCAGAGACAGACAAGGGGAAAGATATGGATGGCAGGCAGCAATTACTGAGACTGAGGCTCCATGCGAACACAGCCAAGTGTGTGTGTGTGTGTGTGTGTGTGTGTGTGACAGTATGCGAGGAAAAGAAGAGGCGCAGAGCGAGTGGAGGGGGGAGGAGGGACAGCAGAGGAAGGATTGAGATCTCTGCCTGCCTGGGCCCCTGCTGACTCTCATACAGGCAGATCACAGGCTCATCATGTCAGCTCTGTTTGTGGAAATCCTCCCTCATCAAATGACAAATTTGCTACACGTTTACCTTTATCAGATCTGGGAAGAGAGGCAGAGAAGATCAGCGAGAAAGAAGGATGTGTGTGTGTGTGTGTGTGTAAGTGCCTCTCTGTGTCGCCGTTACCATCGAGGGGCCAATTACTTGCTCCTCCGAGAGCAACTCTGCCATCTCAGGCCTTTCATTCAGCCACCACCACCTCGTCCCCCCCCCTCCTCCGCCTCGTCCTCAGAAACATCTGTCTCTGAATATGCAATGAGCGTGTCAAAGAGAATACACCCACGTTCTGCACAAAGCTAATATTTACCAACATCAAACCTGTCTGTTCTGCCTCTAGTGCCGTGAGCGCCGCTGGAGCAGGGTGCCACCGGTGCTGCTGGGAACCTCTCCCCCTCCTGCTGTAAGATTACTGGCCTTGTTACTGACACCATGCCTCGCTGCCCTCCTCCTCCTCCTCCTCCTCCT
>OOFC01029914.1:0-13642 GCA_900323345.1 Pseudochromis fuscus | reverse complement strand
CGTCCTCCTCCATTAAGGCTTAATTAACTGGACTTGAGGCTCATCAGCCCTCTACAGCCTTCTTGAATAAACATCAATATTGACCAAAGTTTTGCATGTCAGCTTAGGATATCTGGATTTTTATGGATCACAGATGATGAGTGCGTTTAACCTGTCTTTACTCGCCTTCATGAGGAACATTTTCCAAGTAGAGCAGGAGAATCCCAAGATCAATAGAGATATGTGGAGATTTGATTATCTGCAGCTCTGTGGATTTTAGTATTTTGTAAGTTAATAGGAGTCTTTTTTTTCTCCTTTATTTTTCAGGCACATACGCCCTGTGGTTATCAATATAATTTATTGGTTTATTAAAGGAAGCTGGTCCCTCACCTAGCAACACATCCTGAAGAGATGAATATTTATTTGGTAACATCTATTGTTTAAAATACACTTGTGCACAAAATCCATCTTCAGAGTGGACATTTTTTAATCATCAGCACCGTGTAGTAAACAAAAAATTGTTTGTTGTTTTGATTTATTGCCACAAAAATCTATAGTCGACTCCTTAAACTGTGAATCCGTGAGAGTAGGATTGTTAAAATAAAACAACAGTATTTTCTCACATTTCTTGTGACTTCAGGAAATAAAATAAATAAAATAATAAAATTGATAAATACTGCAGGAGTTTGCTTTTCCTATCAAAGATACTTATCTAACAAAACCTTCGTACCATTGAAATAAAACTAAAATAAGAATACAATCAACAAACATCTCTTTCCTTCTTCATCCCATTACACAGCCACCCTCCTCCTCACCCATCCTGCCTCACCCAACTACTCCCAGGATAAAATACACCAATAAAAAAGTACTTTATACTAAATCACTTCCTGACTTACAACACTACAGGTGTGTTATTCTACTAATAGCTGAAGCACCTTGACTCTGGGCTGGGATAAAGAGCATCTACAGTCACTGTGATCCCAGATTTCCTCTTTGTGGACAACACCTCTCACCTCTGAAAGCTGCTCTGGTGTCCAGTCACAGCACCTCAGTGGTGGACTGTGATCACCGAGGAGCACCACAGTACACCACCTCTACCTGCAGCCATCAAACTGTTTAATGACTCCTCAGTCTGCAGGGAAAGTAATGAGCTTTTCAAAAAGTCATCATTCAACTTCAGCTTAAGTGAAATATTGTTTTAATTTGCTCAATAGTACTGGTTACAGTTTCCAGGTGTATTAATTACGTTTAAGGTTCTACTTTTACGTTTGAAATACGGTGCAGTTTTTTAGGCTCTTGGTCTTTGTTTTGCACTTTTTCACTACACATTCTGATATTTTTATATTTCTATATTTTTTAATTCATTTCTTTTGCATGCTAGGAGTTGATGTGTGTATTGTACTTTAGAGAAATTTGGCACAATAATTTCCTTCGGGATCAATAAAAATGTATCTTCTGTTATCTTACTTTGGTTACTTTTTTTGTAATGACAGTGTCCTTTTACAAAACTCAAAAAAATAATAATCATTGACCACTCTAAAGTTTAATTAACAGTGTATGAGCTCATTTTTTTTCACCACACACCCAGATTTCGATGTCGACTCAAGTGACATCACTTAAGGTAATTCATCTGATTTAGATTTTCACCTCCTCCTGGAGCCACAAACGGTCTTAAACAATGTCCTACATACCTGTGAATATTTGATGTGTACAATTGTTCCTCTTTAATAAGATATGATATAATATTCTATCTATAGCTGACAGACTCTGGCGTCTCACCCCAACACCTCTTAATTGATCATAATCACAGATAACTCCACTTTAAAACATCTGCACCTGCTCCTCACGCTTGATAAACTGATAGTGAATGTGATTGTTGATGTTGTAAAAAATCTACTTCTGACATCTTCAAAATCTGTAATTTTACCATGAACTGTCCAGGATCCCTCGTCCTGACCATTAATTTTGCTTTCGGAGATTTTGTGAATCTTCATGAATGAGCGAAAAAAGAGAAAAGACTCAGAGAGGAGCTGTTTCGACAGGAGACACTGTTTCTGCCTCTGCTGACTGATGAAGATTAAAGAGACAGAGAGAGAGAGAAAGATTATAGGGGAGCACAGATTGACTGCAAGAGAGAGAGAGAGAAAGGCTGAAAAAAGGAGGGAGGGAGGGAGGAAGAGAGAAAGGAAGATAGCAGGCTATGACAGAGAAAGTGAGGGAGAGCATTTGCATAATGTCCTCCACCACAGTAAGTCCCTGAGGCTAGCCATGCTGGATAACAGAGGACCAATACTCTTAATTCAATCTCTTTATTTTTCTAATACTTCAGAAATTAATAATTCGTCCCCATTCCACCCCCAGACACCCCCTCTCGTCCACAAAAACCACCGAGAGCGTCGAGCTGAGCTGCCTAAGTTTGTAACTTTAACCCAAGAAATTGATGTGAGCAGGCCTTGAGGCAGACCTGCTAATGAATGGATAGAGAGAGAAAGAAGAAAGTTAAAAGATGGTCTTTTATAAAGTAATTTAAGAAAATCCTGTTAGCTGGATCAAGTACAAGAGTATAATTTCTTAAAATGGGAAAAAGAGGAGCTTTCGCGCCTCTCCCGCACACTTAATAACAAAATTAAGGAGGTAAAAAGATAAAGAGACGGAATCAATTAGGCCAGGGCTGGTAAACAGTGCTAATTGTAGAGAGGGTGGGATGGCCCATGGAGGTGGGATGAAGGGTGCGATGCTCAAGTGCTCACACCCTCAGGCGGCTTAATGCCACACCACCTCCCACACTGAAGTCCCCAATGAGAAGTGGGCCAGAGGGGGAGGAAATTCAGGTCACAGATACACCTGCCCTTATTGTCATCTTAGATCTTCATGTGGAAAAAAAACAGGAAGTGCTCCAGATGTGGAGAACTGTTACACCAGTTCATCTCAGTGTTACTTTGATATCTGCCCTACAAATAAAAATAACTTTCAGCACAAAATATTCTGAAATTCATACTAAATAAAATGTGTTTTATGATTCTGCTTAATGTCAGTTTCCAGTAAATTTTCTGCTCGTCTGCTGTATCCTGCATTCAGGAGTGGGACACAAGGAAGGTTGATCATCCCCCTATGGCAGAGGTGAAGAGAGACAGCCATCAAGTAGACAGCCTGTTAACCAGGCACTAAACACACTGGAGATAAGAGGAGATTATCAGACTGTTATTGTTCCAAAGGGGAGTCCTCTGTCACAGAGACCTGGTCAGGCTCAGTCAGTCACAGAGATGGATTGATGGTACAGTGTGTGCTGCTGCTGCTGCTGCTGCTGCTGCTGCTGCTGCTGCTGGATCCTTCACTGCATCTCCCTCTGATGGGAGCACCACCTTGGCAGCTTTGTCTTGGAGAGTCAGACACATTTAGATCAGACAATTATATTTGTTTTTGTGAGTGTTTCACGTTGGTAAAATTATTACATCAACTATCTGCTGGTTCCAACTCTATATTTATACCACACATCACTGTACACTATAATAATATATGTTGACCTATTTTTTTTTTCATTGGACCATCAATTTTGTATATTAAAATTACTATATTTTTAAATTAATAAATGTTGTGCATCATGTGAATAATTTTATACACTTTCCCTTTAAATTTGATTTAATCTGTTTGTTTATATTAACATTTAGATGTTTGTCTGCATACGTTTATGTTTGACTTAAAATTATGTTTAAATTATATAATTTGTATTAGTTTGATAATTATATTATTTATTACTCTTTGCACCATGATTACACATTAAATACTTATACTACTGCAGTTTTATGTAATCAAAAATGTAAGTACTAGTGTCATTTCAAATTCATTTTTTAAGGTTGGATATAATGTAAATAACAACAAATTTTTTATTCAGTTTTGTATTTGTATATAAATATTTATACATTATTTTAAATTACTTTCTGTTTTGTTATATACACCATTAAAATAAAAACCAACAGTCGACACATAGTAAATTATAACCAATGTGAGTTATTCTGAAATATAAAAATAAAACATATTTGAATATTCAGGATCAGATTATATCAGATAATAAAATAAATGCACATTTTCTCATTTATCTTTATCATTTCTAAACTCACCCTGTACAGAAATGTGACCCTTTTGACCTTTTCTCCATTGTTTCACTTCTGTTCCACTTCCTCAGTAGATAAAAGCGAGGATGAATGGTCTCTGTGGGCATACCAAACACTGAGCATTATTTGATTCACAGTCCCCTGGGTGTTATGACTGGGAAATAATTGTACGTATTTGTATTTGTTTCTTTTTCACTGTGGTGTGCTCTGGGAAATTCTTAATACCTTCTAGAGATTATACGGTAACTCCCAAACTCCCATGATTATAATTAAGCCTGACTTGGTTATAAAATGAGCAAATAGCAATTTAGTTTTGCATCGTGTGAGGGAGCATCTCTGTGTGTTCCTCCGTCATCTTTACATTTCTAAATATACTTGTGATGGTGCTTTTGAGTTTGAAAATGCACAGGCAGTTTTGTTTGTGTGTGTGACTGTGAGTGCTGCAGAGGAAAAGCCACATATACAGGAGTGTTTGCTCAGGCATGGAGACTGCTATCATCTTTCTTCTGGCAAAAAAGAAGACAAAAAAACCCCACAAACATTTCCCCATCCATTCTCTTTCTCCTCCTTATTCTCTATCTTGCTCTCACTCTCTCCAGCTTTCTTCCTCTCTCTTTCTGTATCACTTACAAAGGCAGCCGGTTCCTCCAAAATGAGGCCACGTACGGAAGGTATGCAAATGAAATCATTGCTCGTGGATTAGAATGGGACACCATATACCCTAAATCATGATTGTCAATCATGGCTGGGGATTAAGGGATATGGGCTCACAGACCTAAAAAAGCAACATTTCCCCCCTCAGGCAGATCCCCATTGTGAGAAGCTCTGAGGAAGAGAGGGCTCCACAGGGGAGGAGAGCAACACTGGAGCACTAGTGCCCCCTTCTGTCTGATGTTCACTGCACCGTTTCATCATCAAACACAGTCAGTCTGAACAGAAATAGAGGCTGGCACACACGAGCCTATTCATTTACATTCGATGTAGCCGCAGGCAAAAAGCTTGATTAGACAAATGCACATGCTTTGGTGATGCAGTGTTTCATCTTCAGTGGAGGAGAGAGAGACCTCATTTGTTTCTCTGGCATGTGCGCAGGCTTGGTTCAACATCAGTGGGTTAGGAGGGCCATGGGCCTTACAAACGTAACAGATGTTTGTTTGCCCTGTGTGTGAATGTGTTGAGTCTCTTCCCCATCACAATCAATTTGTTTTTTTACTGTGCCATTTTAATATAGAGTGTATACAGTATGCAGTCGTATGGATATGTATGTGAGGTGTATACTGAATTTATTTAGGATTGCACTACTATTAATAACACACAATGGATAATAATAATATTGCAAACAAGTGTGGATATCTCCTACAAAATGTGTTTAATATTACTGCAAATCAGGATTCCTGTTTCATATTTAGGAAGTAGTGCAGATCCTCACACAGAGACATATTTAGTGGATTGTGTGTGCAGACCCTGGAGCCCTCAGCTAGAGTGCCAGTCTGTTCCTGTGGAGCAGTCAACCAGACAAACCCAGCCAAGAGAGAGCAAGGCACAGGCACCGGGCCAGGAAATAGCACTGGAAAACACTCCACTACGGCACAGAATTAATAGTGTTTTTATAGGATATGGGGGCGGGTGGAAAAAAAAAAAAAAAGGACAAACACACAAGTTTAGCGTCATCAAAAGGATGGTTTTGTATGATTGCGGGAATCAAGGGAGAGTTTTGTTAAGCCCCATCAGACCAGACCTTGATAATAAGAAAATGAGCAAAGGAGGAGAGTTGGCACCGGTCACATCCTGCACAGTGCTGCTCTCAGCTGCCCAAGACTGAAGGTGGTGTGGCACCTGTGCCTTTTTGGCCCCGGCATCATATGGGCAGGAGGTCAAGGCCAGGGCAACATCTGCATCACATCAGAGGGCCTGGCTGTGTGCCCGCACCATGAAAGTCTCTCACAGAGGAATCCTAAAGAATAGATTTAAAAATGACTTTCTATGAATATCCACTGTGGATCTATTTATCCATCCTCCTGCATTTAATGATTTTTATTTTTAAGTATCTTACATTTAAAAAACACTGATTACATCTGCGTGGGTTATAAACAAATTTAGCTTTAAAATGTTAAGAGCACATTTACCCACATGAGATGCCCTCCACAACACTGCCACAAATACCTGACGACTAACAGGGGGATCCTTAATACCATCCCAGACTGTCTTCTACAGGGAGTCCACCTGAGTCATCCTTCCAGTGGTGGGTAAAATCAACCAGCAGAAAAAAATGATATGAGCAACCAGCACACGAAAGAGCAAATCATTATGCATCATTAGGTGAAGATTTAGTTTAAACGTGTTTAGCAGGAATTAAGCAAAGCTGTTGTTGACATGGATTGACTGCTGTAATGCTTTATTGTCAGTGCTCCAGGAGGCAGGCAGAGGGCCGGCCTAGTTGGGGGAGCAGCAATGCGCCGAAAGCGAGGATTTGTGGGGATGTTAGGAGGACGAGCCGGGTAGCGCGGAAAGAGTGGACAAACAGGAAACCGTGGTTTAGCAGAGGAGACAAAGGGAGGGAGATGAGGGTGTCTGTGGTCAGTGGAGGAAGGATTCAGTCGGAGAAGTGGTCTTAACTTGAATATGGATGTAGTGATGACACGGGGTGGCCGAATCTGAACAGGAGGTGGTCCAATTTAAAAATCAGGGCTTTAAATCGCAGACTGTCCCTTTAAACATCATGAACCTCACTGTAGCTTGTAAATAACATTTCCTAGAGTTTAATTTCTTTACTTCAAATGACTGAACAAAGATTGATCACATGTCATATTGATAGGACTCATGGTCTTGGCACAGTGACAATATTGAGGTTTCTCATATTCTGGGTGACTATAAGAAATACACCGCAGGCTGATTACTGAGCTGTGGATGAACAGGGAAAAAAAGCTTCAACACAAAGTAAAATCAAAGGTGGAGCAACTTGTCCACAGTCAGTTCACCCACCAAGTTTTCCCCTCTCCTGTCCTGACACCAGTGTATGTTTGTATGTGTTGGAGTCTTTATGTTTCTGAATGTGTATGCAAGAGCTGCTCAAACTGACGCGTAAGAGAGGACAGTCTTATCCAGCTCTCCAGTGTTGACAGTATTACTAATCCCCTCCACCTGCTCAAACACCCACCCCAAAAAACACATCCCTCCCCCTCTTCCATGTGCCTGTGCTGGGAGTCCCTGGGGCCAGGCTGCGCCTCTGCCTCCGTCTCCACACCAGTTATCGTCTCTGGCCCGGCTCCGCTCCCCCAACCCCTTCCCGCGCCACGCACATTAATCGCCGCAAAAACAAATAGTTTTCAAATGTTTGGAAAAGACCCACTGTTTGCATCAGGGCCTAACAAAATAATTTTTACAAGCTATCCAGTTGTGATTAGGGCTGAGAGAATTGAATTTATGTGGCATTGAT
Source organism: Pseudochromis fuscus (assembly GCA_900323345.1). Lineage (NCBI taxonomy): Eukaryota > Metazoa > Chordata > Actinopteri > Pseudochromidae > Pseudochromis > Pseudochromis fuscus. Next base: position 6,115 of record OOFC01029914.1, on the reverse strand, counting down.
AATATTAATATTAGCCTAATTAATTATGTTGTTTGAACTTGCACAGCACTTTGTGTACCTTCTACACAACACTAACCAGCCGGCGCTGGAACTGAGCTCTCAGCCGTCTCTATCTCCCCGGCTCTCCCCCAGTCCATGACTACTGCACACAATTCATCAACTCGTAGATATCTAATCCCCTCTGGCTCTGCTCACTTCCTGAAGTCTAAGAAAGAACTTTACTCTGGTGGCAAGAATTCCTATGAATACTTGATGACTTCTATAGAAAGGAGGACTGTTTCATCTCACTTTGAAAGTGACATTCGCAGAGAGAAGTGGCCCAACTTTCTATTCACAGCTCCCCACTCATGAAGGATATTCACAGATGGACGAAAATAAAATGCAACATATTTTATTGAATCGCTAATTAAGGTAAACAGCAGTACAGCGGGAGCAGCTTTGTGTGGGAGACAGGTTCAGGCATCGTGGACATGATCTTCCTTCTTAGAGCAGAAGACAGTTAATGTGAACCTCCCATAAGCCCTGTGTGAAGAAGTCCCTTCCAGTTTGTTTCCTTAATCATCAGAGGTCAACATTTCAGTGTCCCCTGACCCAGAAACACAGCAGATCAGGCAAACAATGTCTTTGGACTGTGCACACCACTGGATGAGCAAGTGTTGATCTGTGCAATTACAGTGACACATACTCAGTGACCCATCACACAATCATCTGAGCCCTGAAGGGACCACCCAGACCTCCAGAGAGGTTCTCAGACCTGTTTATAGTTCAGATCACACTTCTCTGTGATGGCCTCTTGACCTCTGCTTTGTGGTGAGGGGTCAGAGGTCACAGAGGTGGTCATGTGTCTCTCTTAGCCAGACATAGCTCTATCTCATGCTTGGTGAGGCTGCCTCTGTCAGGTCTCCCGCAGTTCATTACAAAGGGTTCCCAATGTGGAGTGCTACTACAGCACTTCACAGCCTGATTGTTGACAGTCTCCCTTTAAAATAACTTTGGGGTCCATTCCTGTGCACAAGTGCAGCCACAGAATTTATATATTTGGCACAATCAAAAAAATGTTTCATTACATAAGCACAGAGATCAGTATTGTCCATTTACTCATAGTATGTCAGATATCTTAGACATGTAGATTTGTGATGGATTAGTATTTTAAAACAAACAAGACATTTAAATTGTTTCCAGCTTGGAGAAATAAACAATGAGAAAAGGTAAAATGCACATTTTCCACATAGAAGGAGCAGTGGCCTTTGTCTCCATGATGCACAAAGCAATCCCAGTATAGTCCGTATGCTGGGGGGGCGGGGCCACACTGATGCTTTCTCCGATGTGGTAATGGGTATCTTCAAGGTGCATCATCTCATCAGAGTATAATTTACTGGACGGAGCTCAACGGGAAGTCGGATCAGTCATTAACTAAAGTGTCGGCCCAGTCTGGCAGAACGGTAGTCCACTCTGAGCTGGACGAAGGCATGCAGGAGGTTCCGGTCCAGATTGGTGAGCTGCTCACCTGAACAGACCTGCTTCAGGTTGTCGGGGGCAACCACCAGGAGGTTACAGAGGGCGTGGAGTGTGTCGAAGAGCTGCAGAACCAGAGGGACCTGAAGGACAGAGAGAGAAACACAACTGCTTAGATTACAATGGCTGGGATGTGATGTTCAGGAGGAAAAACTATTATTTATATCCTGTCCTGTTTATTGATTATATAGTATCTGGTGATTGATTAGTTGATTCGCTATTTGTTTAGGAGAAAATCAGATTTATTTGACCTTTTACATTTAATTAATGTGAACAAATAATCAAATTTTCCCGCCTTTTTTTGTGCTAAATGTGTACAATTATTAAAGGATGCTATATAATTAATTTGGTTTGGCCTTGACTAGTTTATTCAATAACAAATCACAGGTAGAGCCATGTTTGCCCTGTGACCAGTGCGTCCTGGACCTATGCCCCCCGCTCACCCTGAAGTCCTTGGCGCATCGTCGGTATTCAGCCACGTCGCAGATGGCCAGCATGCCTCCCATGGAGCTGTAGCTGTATTGCTGTAGATGCTCGTGTATGAGCCGGTGGAACCGAACGCCCAACTCCGTCAGCACCGTGTCGACGTTCTTCCCATCCATGGACTTCCGCACGTGCTCCACCTGCCGACTGACGTAGGCACATACTTTCGAGCAGGCCTGTGGGGAGGGAAGACACACAAAATAAAAACAAACACACACTCACAAAACTGATACGAGCAGAACATGGTTTAAAAACTTTCTACAGAGTGTATACAGTGATTTACAATCTGCATGTGAGCACAGTATGGGAAGCCGAGGCCTTTGTTTTCTTACTGTAGTGTACTGGATCATGACATTGTTTTCATCCTCAGGCCTGAAATCAGTCTTCTTCTGCTCTGTTGCCAAGATGTGCTTCATCTGCCCCACCATGCAATTCAGTGTTCTGTGAGTGGAAGAGAAATACACCACAAAATGTCTGGTTTTTTAGCTTTACTTCACACAAATGAGCAACAAACCCCATCTCAAGTGAAATTAAGTTTGCCATCTGTTATAAAAGCACTAACCTGTCAATTCCTGTGTCCAGTTTCACTTCCATTTGCTCTATCACCTCTTTCTTCTTGTGCAAGCACTCTGCCAACTTTGGAGATGAGCTGGAGACAGATTTCAAAAAGGTAAATTCAGAGGACTTTTTAATATCTGAACACCATATGGTATAAGATTTTGACCTTAAAGCATTTACAGACCTTATCAGAGGCATGAGCTGGTCATTAAACTGCTTGTCAAACAAGTGGAAGATAGAGTTTGCCTGTTGAACCACATCCAGGAAGTACAAGTTGGCGTTCTTGGCATCGGATGAAGGAATCGCTGTAGATTGAAGAGAGCGAGCGAGGACAAAGTCAGACAATTAACCAAAAGTTCGGTAAAAACATGAATCAGACTGATTCACAAAGAGCAGCAAACCACTGCTGCCTGCCGACTCTGGCGATGAATAAAACACAGTCCCATTCACTGCAGTGCATCTGAATGTGAGGAGAAAGTGATCAAACCGCAGGGACATCAGTGATGCATTTCTTTAATGCACAATGTACCTTATGAATTGAGCACCGGGAGATACCAAGTACATGTTTAGTTCCACTGTAGCTGCCTGAAAATGATAAGCTGCCTCCATACAAAATGTAAAGAAAAGCCAGAAGCACGCTCTGCTTTGCATCGAGGTAACTTGGCCATTTCACTTTGAATGTATCCATAACAACAAGCTTCACCGAGTTCCTGACAAAGTAAAAGGCTACAGATAGTCGGGGATGCATGTAGTTAACTGCAGGAAGTGATGTGCTTGAAGGTTTTATGCTGCATCACAAGAGACTGATGATGCATTTCAAAGGATCTTCAACTCGTGACCAAGAAACTGGGCTTTATTTGTCAGGAGGAAGTTATTTATGTAATGTTTGGTCAATAATAATCAACAGTAAGATCACAAGGTTATAAATCAGCTGGACCAATGAAAAGGCTGCTGCAGGATTTGTATAAAGAACCTTGTGTTTCAGCCTCCATTCTGGTTTGTTAAGCTTTTATGCAACATTTATGGAGATGACTGTTTGTTTGTCTCTCTGTTGAGTTGAGAGGGAATTTAAAATTAGCTTTAGATTCAGGGAGTGTGAACTGTCTCACCAGGAGGCACAGTCTGTACCTGGCCTTTGCCTAGCTTTCTGCAAATAGTGCAAATTTGAGCATTGCAGCAGTGGTTTAATGCCCATTTTAACAGTTAAATCAGCACACAGCAAACAGACATAATGGTTTCAACGAGCTTAGTTGGATGTACCTGAAAGGCCGATCTCCAGGGCGTAGTCGATGTGTTCCACACACAGATGGTCGACCAGCAGCAGGAAGATGGAGAAGGCATTCTTGGGGAGGTCAGAAGGATCTGAGAGCTGAGGGACATTAAAGAAGAACAAACAACTTAACTTTCTCACATGTATATTACAGCACACACTGCTTTGATATACAGAAGGCAGAGCAGCCCCACCCTGTGACATCTCTCGAAGGCGTGGCGAGTCTCCTGCAACAAGTTGACAACCAGCTCCGGAGACAGGAAGGTCTCCCCGTGAGTGTCAATGATGGGGCCCAGGGGGAGGTTGGTGCGCTGTCTGATCCGCTCCTTCAGCTCTTGAATACTGGAGAAAGACATAAATGAGGATTGCTTTTCAGCTTTAATTACAAAATTCAATCTTTTCTTTGCATAAAACCCAGTATGTAAAAATATATATATATTCCAATCTGACCTGCCAGTGCCAATCGGGCGTTTCTGGTGGTTCTTGGAGTCATAGTATCGCTGCAGAATCATAGCACCTCGAGTGCGAAGGTACTCCCTCTCCATATCAATGTAACTTTCCAAGTATGAGGAAAAGATGCTCTTTATCAGCTTGGACAGGAAGGTGTGTTTGTCTGAGCCCAGGTTGAACTCTGTCAGCTTTGTGGCTAATGTCGTGGTCCTGGGAAAATCAAATTTAAAAATAAGAACAATGGCTACTGAGTACACAGAAAGTAAATCAGATTACAAGTAAACAATTACCTGGTGTAAAGGTCATAGAGGTTCTTGAGGTACTGTTCTACATCAGAGTGTCGAGTCTCATCCAGTTTTTCCTTCACGTGGGCCTGCAGATATAAAGCCAGTTAAATATCACGACCGATGAGGCAAGTCTAGACTTAAAAAACTGTGAATCCCAGTAGAAATACCTGCAATTTGTTCTCAAAGATGTTCTGGATGAGTTTGGCCATGACAGTCTCAGGACTGCTGAAGACCTCGCCCACCTGCTTGTTGACCCTCTGGCAGAGGACGGCAGTGTCTTCAAACACATCATTCCTCAGGTAGGCACCCTTACGAGGACAGAAAGACAAAATATTTATTAGACGTTACTGGCCTAAAGAGAAGTGGAGTATTATGTGGAGGAGAAACTTTACACACTCACTTCCTGACACTGCTTGATATAGACGTCCACACAGTGTGCATAGCCCTTTAATGAAAGACACAGGTGTTACTTTTCTAACAGCATCACAGTACATCACAGAAAAAAAAAAATCATAGCTGCTAACATGACCATCATACATACACTGAGTGACTATCACATTAATCACACTAAATTAAACTATGGATTCAGTCTTTTTCATCACCTTGAAATGTAATAAAACCGCTGCAACCTCCCGCATCCGTCCGATCTCACCCCTGCGCTGGGCTGCAGTGAACTCCTGGATTAACTGCCGCTCCAGGTCATGGTATTTACCTGGGTACAAATGCAAATAAACAAACAAAAAAAACTGCTTTATCTGTAGAAAACTTCTATTTTATCTATTTAGAGTAGCTGATGAATAATGTCACAAACTCACTTGCAATTTTTGCCTTGACATCTGCAAATCTGTCAGAGAAAAACATAAAAAAAATCATCAAGATGAGGAATTACACTTTATACACAAATATAAAATTAACAAGTGAAAATGGGTTTTTATTTTTAGAAACGATACTGGATGAAGATGCTGTAACACTTGATATGGTTTTTTTTTTCGTTGGGCTTACACTGTGAGGAATAGACGACATAAATAATACACCACCTTCCTCTTGTCTGACAGTGCTCTTGTCTAAAGCTGCCTCCAGGATGTCTGACTCACCTGTCGAATGGCAGCTCCTGGGCAATGAGATGCAGCTTCTGAATGATATCAGCAGCCTCCTTAATCTGAAGAGGAGAGAGAGAAAGTGAGCGTCAGTGTGTGTGAGTGAGAAAGAAAGAGAGAGAGAAAAAGATGTCAGGTAAGGGACAAAGAGAGAGAGCACGACAGGTGGACATCCAGGCAGAAAGTGGGCAGGCCGCCGGCAGTGTCTCCACTTGGGGGATCATCATCTTAGAGCAGCCCTCCTCCACCTCCCCGTGTTGAACAGGGAGCTGATAACAGACAGGCTGCGCTCACCTGGGCATCGGCAGCAGCAACAGCAGCAGTCCTGACTTAGCAGCACATCCAACTCTTTATTGGCATGCCTTTTCTGAATGGGCTGTAATCCCACAGGAGTCTAAATCGCCTTCAATAATCTGTCCGGCCAGGGATATCTGTCTAAAAAAAGGGGGCCCTGT